>JAPEKM010000012.1:26230809-26241170 GCA_027575975.1 Cathorops multiradiatus
CCAATGAGCCCAAAATCTCAATTTTCAAAAATTGACCCATATGACTGGTTTGGTGCTGGAGGGTCACATATCTTAACGAGGGGTGCCAATAATTGTGGAGGGCACTGTATATGGATGCTGTCACCCCCCACTCTGATGCGTTCATTTAGGTTTGTTGACGGTGGAGTGGCTGGCTGCTTTATGTCTCAGGACTCTCTCATGTCTATATTACCTTCTGGCTTTCCCTTTTAGTTAGTGTGTCATGGTTAGTCTTGCTGGAGTCTCAGTACACAATGTATACTGTTCTTAATCATTAGGTGACAATGGGCATACCTAACAACCTGTGTTTCTCTCTCTCTCTCTCTCTTGTTCTCTCTCTCTCCCTATGACCCTCTCTGTCTCTCTTTTTCTATCTCTCCCTCTGTCTGTCTCTCGCTGTGAAGTTACATGTCAATCCTGAGTCACCAGTGTTGCTGGCTGGCCTCTGCTAGCTCTTTGGACCTGCCTGATCCATCCTGATGCCCTACTTCTGGCAGGAGTCTCATCACATTCCTCCTGTGGATGATGACCTCGTATGGACAGTCAAAAGATATACTTAGAAGATGGCTCTGGATACTTACAGTTTTGCTATGATGGTTTAGGACCTCAACTGACTTTATAATTTTAGGATTACAGTTGTCATGAACAGTGTTGCTCTCAAGTCTCCATCAATGAACTGTTGATAACTTCAATAAAATAGACTTCATGCTAAAACTATCATGAATTTCCTGACTACACAATTATATTTTGTGACTCTGTAGGAAGCAGTTAGAGAAGCAAGTAATTTATAATCACATTATTATCACCCACATGAGAATGGGTTCCCTTTTGAGTCTGGTTCCTCTCAAGATTTATTCCTCACATTGTCTGAGGGAGTTTTTCCTTGCCACCATCACACACCAGTTTTAGCATGAAGGCTTGCTGTTCAATGATAATTTATTAAGGGTAAAATTAGTTCATATGTTTTAAGTCTTTATTTTTCCATAAAGCTGCTTTGTGATAATGTCTATTGTTAAAAGTGCAATACAAATAAACTGACTTGACTTAACCATTGAGTACTCTCACTTAGTCAAAAGTGTGCCTCAGAGTTTCAGCTCATGACATTCTGAAGGGAAATCCTGGTGGAGAATGCAGGGACAAAGCCCTCCCCACCCTCTATGTCCCTCTGATGCAGAACTGATGCAGATGGCCCTGGGACTACCTCCCCAAATAACACTGCACTGGAATGCCCCCGAGTCTTACTACAGCAGGACTCATCCACAAATAAGTGCTTTGTTAACTTTTTAAACCCCACCCAATTTATCCAAATGATTAGTGGATGGGTGAGATGAGGACTAATTGCCACCTCCACAGTATGCTTTTCACCTGTGAATTGGATAGTGAATGGGCACCAGCAGATACTTGTGAACATCTCCATGTACACACTTCACCTTCACCCAGTGCACATTTCTCAGTGCCCTGCATTGAATCAGGCTTTGATGAACTGCGGTTTGATTCTAGCTCAAGTCTACCAAGGCCTGATGTGTACCCCCTTGAATACTCTGCCACTTGGTACACTTCTGCTCAATCGGGGGAAGCCCAAAGCGCATCAGAAATGCGGATCAGGATCCTCACCTCCTTAAAGAGAGATGGCCTTTTGATTTCATAAAATTGGTGAAATTTAGTTCTCACTGAAATTTGGTCATAGTGATATGTTCTATAATATCTCTCAAAATATCATGCCATTCTGTGGCTGGGAAGTTATTTCATTTGAGGGGGTTCCCTAGCAAATAATGTGCATGAAATTGCATTATTCGTGCAGTCAAGCAGACAGAGGAAGTCCATGTGTGCATACACAGGTTTACCTTGACCATGCACTGACAATTACATAATCTTGTCACTAAACAAACAGCTGATCACACCAAGGTGCTTGCTGACTGCCGATATTTATTAGTTTCATCCGGCATTTCCTTTCCTTTACAACATGTCTTTTCTTCTCACTTTCCATTACTGTAGTCAGTCTTCCATGTTTCATTCGCACACTCGCGTCCTCCATTTTCCTCTCCTGTTTCAAATTTGCATCCCACAATACCTTGTGTGAATGGGGAAAGCCCACCACATGATGCATGACATAGTATCTTGAATTGGGTCATGTTGAAGCAAGAAAATATAGTAGAGAATTTAGGGCAATGTGGCCCTAAATTCATTAATTGTTCTATTAAAAAAAAACAATAAAATTGGAAGTCTGTGATTTGAACTCGGTAGCTTTTGGTCCACTACACAAAAATAATTGGATGTCAGGGAAAATTATTTTTATGACTTACATTTGAAATATCTGAAAAGCAGTATACCTTTTATTGGACACTGATCCAGGAAATTCCTGACTCTCTTGCCACGCCTGTGGACCTACCTGGTCTTGGTGAACATGGATGGTTCTCCCTGTAGAGAGAGGGAGTTGGTGGCTGCATTGGGAGTGGGTTTCGGTGGACTTGACCCACACTTCTGAGGTGCAGGAGAAAGGGAGTGGCAGGAAGATAGAGAGAGACAGAGAAAAGGCAGGAGGGCCTGCTCCGGGAAATGCTGTCAAATGGTCTTCCGCCAGTTGGATCGCTACTCAGTG
This sequence comes from Cathorops multiradiatus, assembly GCA_027575975.1. Lineage (NCBI taxonomy): Eukaryota > Metazoa > Chordata > Actinopteri > Siluriformes > Ariidae > Cathorops > Cathorops multiradiatus. The sequence goes on from JAPEKM010000012.1 coordinate 26,233,427, forward strand.
GCACTGAACCTAGGCTGATATTCTTCTCAGTAGTTGAATGACAAACTGCTCTATTACCACTCACTCAGTCAATGATGTCCTTGGTGTCACACTCCCCAGTCGGTAGCCACTGTCAGCAGGTGTCTCTGATCTGTTTGACAAAGCTGAACAGGCAGTCAATCTCATTGTATGCCAGCACACAGAAGTGTTGATGATGGTGTTCTGGGGTGCAGCCAACCCACTGGAGAATATCTCACTTAAGATCTGGATACTCCAGCAGGTTGGCAGCTGGGAGCTGTTAAGCTGCCAGCTGGGCATCCCCAACAGGAGTAGTAAAAAGTGGACCACCTAGTAAAAGGAGTAGTAAAAGGTTGACCACAAGCATGCTTTGATGATGTGCTCAAATAGCTCCACAAAAGCCTCTGGCTCATCCTGTGGCCCCATCTTGAGCAGCTAAATGGGTGGCTGGGCTGTAGCATCTGCAGGAGTGGCTGTTGGGTACCTGCTAGCTGGACTAGGCTCTGCATCACCTGCCAGTCCTCTGCCTGGGCCTGGAGAAGAGCCAAGAAGCACTGTTCCTGCTCTACTCAAAGCATGACAAGGGCTTGATTTTGAGCTTGGTGGTTGCTGATGAGAGTCTGGAGGATCTCAGTGACTGGTGTGGACTCCATGACAGCACTTTCTCCTTATTCTGTGTTTTGGCAACAGCGTAACACTCTACCAACTGAGGGAATTGAGGAGGACTTGTGCTATTGTGATTTATGTTTACATCTGTCCAAAGGTACATTTAGCTTACACAGCACTGCTTTACTTGCAGTTTCCAGAACCTGAATGAACATTTTTTGACTCTTCATCTGCAATATACACATCATAAATGTTTTGATTAGGCTAGAGCCACACCAGGTGGCATGGTGGTACAGTGGATAGCACTGTCACCTCACTGAAAGAAGATTCTGGGATCAAACCTCACAGCCAATGGGGGGCCTTTCTCTGTGGAGTTTGCATGTTCTCCCTGTGCCTGGTGTTTTTTTTTTTTTCAGGTGCTCTGGTTCCCCCCACCATTCAAAGACATGCATTTAGGTTAACTGTGTATGAATGGTTGAGATGAGAAAACTTATATTATAATCTCATAGAAGGCAACAGGAAACCACTACTGTAATTCTTTCTGAGAAATGCTGATGGAAGTCAGAGTGGCCACATCACTGTAGTGACATGCCAAACAGGGAGAGGGGAAGACCTCTCCACTGAATTAGCTTACTGAATGTAGCCCCTTCCAATATGACTGATACTGTACGTACTTAGACATAACTTTTTTCTTTTTTTCCGGTCAGTGTCATTTGTTTTAATAGTGAGACAATCAATGCCAAACCACTCTATCTTTCATGCAGACTTCTAATTCACTGATGTTGTTGATGTTAGTGTCATGGAGAAGAGTATCTCCAGAAGTTGATGGTGGTCATCCTCTCTCAGCGTAACCATGGGTTGGGAGCCAGGTAACTGTGAGATGTGGAGGAGATGATGTGTCCTAGAATGTATGAACAGCAAATTTTAGACACTGTTCCCTGATAACTTCTGAAATTTTGCTCAAGATGCCATAAAGTATTGTGTTATGAACTTTGTCTGTCCAGTTGATGTTGTACACCATTCTTTGCATGCTTATATATGTGCCATCAAGTGATTTTCCTTGTTGTGTTAGTAACCAGGTGGCACAACCATAGAGTAGGATGGTTTCTGTTATAGCATGGAATAGATGTAGCTTGATTGAGTTCGAAAGGTTGCTCTTCCACACGTTCTTTATTTTGTGAAAATATTTCCAAGCTAGTGCTTTCCTCATAGAAATATATTTTTCTTTGTCACACCAATTTCCAAGATATTTAAAATCTTAGTCATCAGACTCGGTTAATGCTTGTCTGATTTCTTCACCATCATGAGTGTGGAGGGGTTCAACATCTACATTGAAAAACATAACTTTTGTTTTGCTCACATTCAGCTTTAAACCAACTTTTTCACATGCATTCTCAACACTATGCAGTAAGCTACATGCTTGCTCTACTTCATTTCAAGATTCAAGATTGCTTTATTGTCATTGTGTAATATACACAATGAAATTCAGTTCAATTTCACCTTATGAAACGGTCCTCAGTATATACATACATAAAAGAGATTTACATAAAAGGTACAAGATTTACAAACAGGAAGATACAGATATAAGGGTTTACAAATTTACAAGATATGGACAAAATTTACAAACAAGAAAGATATGCAATCTACAGACATTCACATAACGTACACTGAACACTTGGTAATAGATATTTCACTGGTAATAGGTATTGTGGCAATAGATATTGCACAATAGAGGATAATGCACTTGATAATAGATAAATAACCATAAGAATAAATATTGCAAAAGATGTGGGTAGATTGACAGTATTGATTGTGGTGTGTGTGTGTGTGTGTGTGTGTGTGTGTGTGTGTGTGCATGTGTGTCTTCAGAGCAGAGTTCAATGTGGTGATAGATTTGACATAGAAGCTGTTTCTTAATATTCTGGTGCATGCTTTGATTTTTCTGTAACGCTTGCCTGAGGGCAGACATTCGAACAGCTGATGGGCAGGGTGGGATGAGTCCTTTAGGATGCAGTGTGTTCTCTGCAGGCAGTGGGACATGTACAGATATGTAATATTGGATCATTTTCCTCAATAAATAAATGACAAAGTATAATATTTTTTGCCTCATTTGTTTAACTGGGTTCTCTTTATGTACTTTTAGGACCTGTGTGAAAATCTGATGATGTTGTAGGTCATATTTATGCAGAAATATAGAAAATTCTAAAAGGTTCACAAACTTTCAAGCACCACTATATACAGTATATGTCCTCATGAGCAGGCAGCTGCTTATTGACGTTTTCTGCAGTCTTTATGACTCTTTGCAATGCCTTTGTATCTGTTGCAGAGCTGTTACCATACCTTATCAAGATGCCGTTTGTGAGGACACTCTCACTGGTACAGTGATAGAAGGACATCAGTAGCTGTTGGGACAGGTTGATTTTCCTGAGAGTTCTCAGGAAATATAGTCTATTTTTTTAATGAGACAGTTTGTGCTGCATGTCCACATCAGGTCTTTTGATATGTGTGAACCCAGGAACCTGAAACTAGAGACTCTCTCCACCTCTTCTCCATTTATGTTCAGTGGCAGATGAACATCCTGATGTCTACTGAAATCAGCTATCAGCTCCTTGGTCTTTTTGGTATTCAGAGCCAAGTTGTTAGCACACCAGTCTGTCAGCCTCTGAACATACTCTCTGTAGGCAGATTCATCTCCTCCAGTGATCAGTCCCACCACTGTTGTGTCATCTGCAAACTTTAAGATGGTGTTTGTGCTGTGTGATGGTATGCAGTCATGTGTGTACAGAGAGTACAAGAAAGGGCTCAAAACCCAGCTCTGTGGGGCTCCTGTGCTGAGTGAGAGAGTGGAGGAGCAGTGAGAGCCCATCCTGACTGATTGTGGCCAGTTAAAAAGTCCACTATCCACAGGCAGATATTGTGATGAAGGCCTAGGTCAGACTGAGGAACAGTCTGTTGGGGATGATTGTATTAAATGGAGAGCTGTAATCCACAAAAAAACAATCATGCATATGTTCCTTCTTGTTCCAGATGGTGCAGTACAGTGTGGAGGGCAATGGAGATGGCATTATCCATTGATCTGTTGGTTCTGTATGCAAATTGATGAGGGTCCAGAGTAGGTGGGAGAGCATCCTTGATATTTGAGTACCAGTCTCTCCATACACTTCATGAGTATAGGCGTCAGAGCTACTGGCCAGTTGTCATTGAGGCAGGTTATTATGGACTGCTTGGGAACTGGCACTGTGGTGGATGTCTTCAGACGGGTGGGGACATTGCACTGTGATAGGGAAATTTGAAGATATTTGTAAATACCTTAGTTAATTCCATAGTACAGTCTGTGAGGACCCATCCTGGGACACAATCTTGGCCAGCTGCTTTCCATATATTTATGTTGCATTGTGTGCATGTGACACCTTCAGACTGTATGATGAGGTAGCTTGTGTCTATGGCTGGAGCAGTGGTTGTGATGGTCCTTGTGCTGTCCCTCTCATGACAACCAAAGAAGTGGCTGAGTTGCTCTGCCAGTGAGGCACTACTGCTACTGGTGGTCATGTTGATGTTGTTTTGAGTTGTGATGTGATTCCTGACGGGGGTCTGAGTTATCATAGTAACCCTCAATCATCCTCCTGTCGGCTGCTTTGGCATCTCTGATACCTCTTCTCAGTTCTGACCTAGCAACACTGTACTGCTGTGTGTTCCTGGCCTTGAAAGACCTGTTGTGGGCCTTTAGCAGCAGTTGGACATTTTTGTGATCCATGGCTTGTCATTGGGGAAGACACGGATTTGTTTTGTGGTAGTCACAGTATCCATGCAGCTTTTTATGTAAAAGAAGACAATGGAAGTATAGGTGTTAATGTCCTCATCCTCAAATATGATCCAGTCAGTGTGACTGAAGCTGCTCAGAAGCTCCACTTGGCCACACTTGTATAATTTTAGTTGTTGGTTTAACTGTGTTGATAATGGGTTGATGTGCCAGAGTTAGGAGCAGGGAGATATATGGTCAGACTGGCCCAGATGTGGAAGAGGAGATGCCTTAAACCCATGCTTAATGTTGCTATAAACATGGTATCGAGTGTGTTTTCCTCTTGTGGGGCACTGGACATGCTGATGGAATTTTGGGAGGACAGTCTTGAGGTTTGCATGGTTAAAATCACCTGCCTTTACAAACACTCCATTTGAATGTGCATTCTGTTGTTTGTTAATCGCATCTAACAGATAGCCTAATGCAGCTGCAGTGTTAGCATCAGAAGGTATGTATACAGTTGAGATTATGATTGATGTGAATTCCCTCAGTAAATAGAAGGGACAGCACGTAACTATTAACTACTCCAGGTCCAGAGAGCAGTGGGAGTCAGTGAGCTTAGCGTTTGTGCACCAGTTGTTGTGTAAACAAAGTCTGCTTCCTCTGCTCTTACCTTAGTCTAGTGTCCTATCGGCTCGGGTGTAGCGTGGCCTGCTAACTTGATAGCCTCCTCCAGAATCATCAGGTGTAACTATGTCTCCGTAATGATCATAACACAGCAGTCCTTGATGTTTTTTTTTTTTTCTGCAAGGATATGGAGAGCTCCAGCTCCTTGATTTTGTTGGGAAGTAAGCTTGATTTGAGATGAAAAGACTTGGCAGTGGAGGTCTGTGCGGGGCTCTCGCTAGCCTAGCACATTTGCTGGCTCGGCAGCCTCACTTTTGTTTCCGCTCTCTGTGCCATCTTTGTCACTTCCCAGCTGGGATGGTAATCCATGGTGACCCCAGCGGTCTAACGAGTTCCTCTGGGATGTCTTGTTTAGTGTGTTTGGTGAAGGATTCAATCAAAAACATAGCTGTTTTGCAGTGAACTGATGTTCAGCAGCTCACTTCAAGTGTATCTTATGTTCTCCTAAGCATATGTGACACACAGAAAGAAATAAACAAAATACTCACAAAATAGAGCTGTTTCGTGGAGTGCTGAGCTGCTGCGTGTACACACACCGCCATCTTGCAACATTTGAGAGTAATACAATGCCAGCAAAATCTAGGTCACAGAGGGACTTTGCTGCTATTCTCCAGCTCCTACTTAGATGTAGAGTGAAACCTAGCTCCTCTTCTCTGCCTTGAATGGCTTGACGAAGGGCATAGTCCAAAATTATGATATAGAGAAATGGTGCCAGGGTGTCACCTTGCATGACACCTGCATGGATTTTAAAGTAATCAGTTTCACCATCTGGAGATAATATTTTAGCTTGCAAGTTTTCATATGTTAAGCAAATTGCAGAAATTAGATGCTCAAGAATTCCACAGACCTTCAAAATTCTAAACATAGTTTCATGGTTTATGCGATAAAAAATATCACAAAAGTCAATGAATACCATTACTGCTGGTAGATTTTTTTTCTCTTCACACCCTCAATAATATAATGTAGAGGTAACACTTGTGTTGTTGTGGACCATCTTGGGCTGAATCCACTCTGATTGCCATGAAGAAAAGGGTCTATTACAAGTCTTATATGATTCAGAGTCATTCTGTTTATGAACTTTGAGACAAGTGATGTTAGTGCTATTCCTCTGTAGTTTGAAGTTTTGCTCAAGTCCCCAGATTTCGGTACTGGGATGATGTTCATTGTTACCAGTTGTTCGGGTAAATATTTAGAGAGCACTTTATTATCAAACTTGAGTAGAATGTCATCGATGTCAATTCACTTGAGTACTTCAGGCATAATGCCATCTTCACCATTTGCTTTCCCTTCTCACAGTTGTTTTTTTTTTAGCTTCTTTGACTTCATCGAGTGTGAAATCAGTATCAACTTTTATCAACATTATATCAACTTGTATAACATTTGTCAAGTTAAACAATGCTGAAGCCATTTGTAATGGAATGAAAACCAGTGGAATATAGTTTATGATAGCTCCAGATCCCTTTTGTTCCACAGAAGGTTCTGGTGAAGGACAATAAGACGTTTTTTTTTTTTAACTTAAGCAATAAGACATGCACAACATTGCAAATAACATCATGGCTGTGATTTGGTTGCAGTAATGAGCCAAAGGTAAGAAGCACAACATCAGTGACTCTGGTGTTGGTTGTTGTTCTCACTGAGTGATGGAATCCATTACAGGCCCCAAGTCCATCGGCTCCTGCTTATTCCAGCTTTCTCCATGCTCATTCTATTCTGCTTGCCCCACTGTGACCAATTGCCAGAGCTGGACACACAGCAGCTGTAATTGGCAGAATCTATAACAGCTCTGCTTACTGATACACTCCATCACTCTTAGGGCACCACACATGCTGCTGCATGATGGAAGACTTCACCTGCACATCAGGCAACCCTGATACTAATGATAATTGATTTCTCACACACACACACACGTGCACAACTATCCTTGTGAGAACCTGTTATTGACATAATTATTAATGCAACTAATGCTATGCTACACCTAAATCTAATCCTAACATTAACCTTCGTCAATAAAAGCCAAAGATCATATTTTAGATCATAAATAAAATATCATGGGGATAAGACCCAATGCAGCAACATCTCTCCACAAGGTCAAAATGATCAGACATTCCCATTCTTGCAAGGACATTTGGTCCTCCAAAACATACGTACATACATACATACATGCATAAAAACAGACTATGCACACATTAGCTCAAATAATGAGTCTTGATAAATCCAAAATTGTGTTCAATATTAATAATTCCCCAAGACGTGCATATATATCTATCCATCCATCCATCCATCCATCCATTATTTGTAGCTGCTTATCCTGTACAGAGTCGAAGGCAAGTTGAAGCCTATCCCAGCTGACTATGGGCGAGAGGCGGGGTACACCCTGGACAAGTCACCAGGTCATCGCAGGGCTGATACATAGACACAAATAAACATTCACATCTACAGTCAATTTAGAGCCACCAGTTAGCCTAACCTGCATGCCCTTGGATTGTGAAGGAAACTGGAGCACCCAGAGGAAACCCACGCAGACACGGGGAAAACATGCTCCACATAGAAAGGCCCTCATTGGCCGCTGGGCTCGACCCCAGGACCTTCTTGCTGTGAGGTGACAGTGTTAACCACTACACCACCATGCTGCCGTGTGCAGTTGTGGTCAGAAGTTTACATACAGTGACATGAATGTCATCTTGGATATGAATGTCATGGCAATATTTGGGCTTT
>JAPEKM010000012.1:26287348-26301072 GCA_027575975.1 Cathorops multiradiatus
ATTTAGTGTCACCAGTTAACCTAACCTGCATGTCTTTGGACTGTGGGGGAAACCGGAGCACCCGGAGGAAACCCATGAAGAGACAGGGAGAACATGCAAACTCCACACAGAAAGACCCTCGCCGGCCACGGGGCTTGAACATGGACCTTCTTGCTGTGAGGCAACAGTGCTAACCACTACACCACCATGCAACCCAGTGTAACTGTGTCATATATAATCACAGGTTACATCTGTGTAACTAGGAAAATCATTATAGTTTTAACATGAAGTCTGTTTTGTTGAAATTATAAACTGTTCATTGATAAAAACTTGAATATAAACTGTTCATGACAATTGCAGTCCTAAAGTTAGCAAGTCAACTGTAGTCCTCAGCCATAAATGCATTACTGTAAGTGTCCAGATTGTCTTCCGAGTGCAACTTTCAACTGTCCATATGGGGTCATCCTCCACAGGAGCAATGTGATGAGACTGCAGCTAAGTGTAGGGCATCAAGATGGGTCAGGCGAGTCCAAGGAGCAGAAGAGGTCAGCACCACTGGTGTCTCAGGATTAACATGTGACTCAACAGAGGAGGACAGACAGAGGGAAAAGATGGGGGGAAAGGTTGTTAGATATGTCCAATGTCACCTAAGGAGTAATAACGGTATACATTTTGCACTGAGTGCAAGCAGGACTCTGCCAAGGCTAACTATGACTGCATAATTAAAAGAGAAAGCCAGAAAGTAACAGTCATGATGGAGCCCTGGGACATAAGGCAGCTAGCCACTACACTGTTGACAAACCCAAGTGAATGAGTGGAGAGTTGGGGGTGGGGAGACAGCATCCATACATCCCAGTTTATCAAAACACCATGTTTGAGGACCCTCCAGAGCTACTCCTTTACCTACTTAAAAAAATGTCCAGCGTATCAGTCTGCAAAACAAAAGGGAGAGAAAAGTCAGGAGAATGCAACAGCTGGCCCCCGCACAAAACCACTTTCAGCTGAGCAAAAGCACATTAATATGGCTCCATCTACTGGACTGGATCTGGTGCCCCCTTTTTAGTGAGGTCAGTCAGTGGGCTGGTGATGTCCAAAAAGTTAGGCATGAACCACCTACAATAGCCAGCCAGCCCCAGGAACTGCCTCACCCCCTTTTTGGTCTTAGGTCTTGGTCAGGCTGCAATTGTTGCAGTCTTATCAATTTGGGGATGCACTTGCCTATGACCCAAGTGGAAGCTCAGATACTGTACTTCCACCCATCTAATTGCAGAATTTTTCAGGTTTGCTGTGAGCCCAGCACACCTCAGCAACCTCAGGACTACCCTGAGATGTTATAAACACCGCTCCCAATCATTACTATAGATGATTGTCATCTAGGTAGGCCACTGTGTATGCATTGTGGGGATGGGAAATTCGGTCCATGAGATGCTGAAACATTGCTGGGGCCCCAAACAACCCAAAAAGAAGGGTGACAAATTGGTGCAAACCAAATGGAGTGGAAAAGGACATTTTCTCACAGGATATTGGAGTCAAGGGGCTCTGCCAATATTCCTTTTTTTAAATCCAGTGTTGAGTAAAAGCGAGCTACGCCTAACCGATTGAGCATGTCATCAATGTGAGGAATCGGCTATGCAAATTTAGACACCATGTTGAATTTTCTATACTCCACAGACAACCAGACTGACCCATCATTCTTGGGAACCAAGACCACCAGGCTGCGCTGGTCACTGTGATTCCTCAATTACTCCCATCTTAAGCATAGTCTGGAGTTCATCCCAAACTACATTTTTCTTGTGCTTGGGGAGTGCATACAAGTGACTGTGCACCACCACCTCGGGGGGAGTTTAAATGTGGTGTTCCATGAGGTCTATGTGACCAGGGAGGGGTGAGAACACATTGCAGAATTCCTCCTGCAATCTAATAACCTGTACTCTCTGGGATGGTGAGAGGTGGTCTCCACAGGGAACTGGGGTGAATTGGGCCACACCTTTTAGACTTACCTCCAGTCCCAGCTCCACTGTCTCCAGAACTACCATCTCCAGAGCCACAGGAGCCTTCTTTCTTCATGGTTTCAAGACATTGAGGTAGTAAATTTGATGTGTCCCCTCTAGCTGGATATTTGTCCTCATTGTTGCCCACCCTAATTCACCGTGTGACCTCAAAGGGCCTTTACCACTTTCCAAGTATTTTGAGCTTGGAAATCCCCAATAATTCATACAATTTGTGCAGTGTGCGTGACCTAAAAGTAGTATCTTGATCAGTCAGGATTTCTTTCAGAATCCTGACTCGGGAGAAAACGCATAACAGCGCCTCCACAACACTGCGTGCTGAAATATTGCGGCAAGGCCCTGCTTTCAGATATTGTACTGCATAATCCACCATGCCTAACATGAAGCAATACCTGTGTGCAGATTGATCTAATGGCCTGGTAAGATCCATGCCAATTCTATCGAAGGGGATCTCAATTAATGGCAATGGGCGCTAAGGCACTTTTGGTGTGGCTGCTGGATTTACCACCTGGCATTTGTAGCAAGCCACATACCACCTGCAGAGAATGGCATGAGTCCCTGGCCAATAGAAACGGGCCATGAGATGATTTAGTGTTTTATCCTGTTCCAAGTGCCCAGCCATAGGATTATGATGAGCCACATGGAATAAGAGTTCCCTATGGCACTTCAGGACCAACAACTGTCTCATCTCTTTCTTAGTTTGAATGTCCTGTGTCACTGGGTATAGCCTATCCTTCATAATACAAAAATACAGGTAGGAGAGTGCAACGTTAAGTTGGAGGATTTGGCCATCAATTAGTTTCACTTGGTCAAAAGCATGTCTCAGAGACTTGTCACATGCCTGCCCCAATGGGAAATCCCTAAAGGAATTCCCCAGAGAGAGAGGAGAGCAGTCCCCCCTCTCTGTGTCATCACACAGAGCTGACATAGACAGCTCTGGGACCACCTCCCCAGCTAACATTGTGGCGGGATTCCCCCTGTGACGTGATACTGCAGGACCCACCCACTACTAACTGTTTCATTAATGTTTTAAACCCTGGCTAATCTGTTCCCAGGATCAGTGGGTGGGTGAAGCTTGGGCTAACCACCACCTCCACACTATGTTTTTCTCCCTGGAAATGGATAGTGATGGGCATTCGCAGACATTTGTGAATGTCCCTGTGCACACATTTGACCTTCACCAATCGTTCATTTCCCAGTGCACTGCATTGAATCAGGCTTTAATATATGTAGGTCTGATTGCAACCCGAATCCACCAAAGGCTCATGTGTACCCCCTTGAATACTCACAATTCTATATGTTCCCGCTTGATTAGGGGAAGCCTATAGTGCATCAGGAATGTGAATCAGTAGCCCTGCCTCCTTACAGAAGCGGTAATTCCCTGCCTTCCCTCCGCACCAACAGACCTGCCTGGGCTGACTCCCGGTTCTGGTGGGCATGGATGAGTCCACCTGTGGAGAGAGAGAGGGGCTTAACGATGGCACAGACACAGAAGGAGAAGGGAGAGAAGAAACATGAAGACAGACACGAGTGTGGGGAGCAGGTTATGGGGTAATGGGCCCCCATTTCCATGGGACTGGGGTAAGGGAGGGGTGAGGGGAGAGAGAGAGAGAGGCAGAGGGAGAATAAGAAATTCAAGGTGAGAGAGAGAGAGAGAGAGAGAGAGGAAGGGAAGCTGCAGAAGTGCCTGCTCCTGGAAACGTTGTCGGGTGATCCTCTGCCAGTTTGACTGCCTCCTCCAGCAATGCCACTTGGTGACACTGGACCCATATTGACATCCTGCTCAGCAGTTGGGCAACAAACTGCTCCAGTGCCACTCAATCTATGATGCCCTCAGCGACGCCTTCATCCATCAGCAACCACTGTTGGTAGGCATCCCAGAGTCATTGGGCAAAGACAAACAGGCAACCAACCTCTCTGTACGCCACAGCACTGAAGCACTGACGATGTTCCTCCTGTGCATGGCCCACCTGCTGCAGTATAGCCCATTTCAGATCCGGGTACTCCACCATACTGGTGACGGGGAGCTGCCAAGCCATGAGCTGGGCATCCCCTGACAGGAGTGTTAGTAGGCAAGCCTCCCACTGCAAGGTTGGCCAAGAGCATACCTCTGCAACATGCTCAAACAGCTCTACAAATGCTTCTGGGTCGTCCTGTGGCCTCACCTTAACCAGCTGGATGGGTAGGTGGGCCGCCAGAGTACCTGCTGATTGGACCAGGCCCTGGATCACCTGCCAGTCCTCAGCCTGGACCTCAAGCAGGGCCTGGAAGTGCTTCTCTTGGTTCATGGACAGCTTTACAAGGACCTGATGCTGGCTCAGGAGGTTGCTGATAAGGGGCTGGAAGCGCTGTATGGTTGGTTTGGACTTCATGGTGGGATTGTTGCTCAGGCCTGGGCTTCAGCACCAGTGTAATAACTGTTGATATTAAATAAACAAAGGAACTGTGAGCAGGATTCAGAATAAGCGTGTTCTTTTTATTTTCACCACACTTTTCAGTAACTGTTGACTACACACACACACACACACACACACACACACGCACGCACGCACGCACGCACGCAACAGGGTGTTACAGCTCTCTCTCGTTCCTGGCTGTCTGAAAGACAAACAGAGACACAGGTTAATAAACAGCCAGTAATTAGGCACAGGTGCACTTCGTCACATATTTACTACTGGTTCAACCTGACTCCTCACCGTTCATAGCCAACACTTGACCACACCCTCACTGTCACATCCCTGTATGTGACTAATATGCCAAAGGTTGGCTACAGTATGATAGGCTGGCTGGTTCTGCGTAGGCTACATGTAGCATTAAAACATATGATTAAATTATGTCAGGGCAGCTATTGGTGTCTACATGAACACATTGTTGCTGACCTGTTAAATAAGCTTAGTCGGTGCAAATAAACCACCACTGTAGATATTCATGAAACCACTTGAACTTTTGAGCTAGCCTTGCACACTAATCATACAGACCCTATGCTGTAAATTCATGATAACCAGGCTACGTGTTGCAGTTTTTGTGCATCAGCATAATTTGAGAGGTTACGTTGTTTATACATATGTACTGTATACCTATGATCTGTGACTTACTGTGTTCATCTTGAAAAATCTAATAGTGGATTTTTTTTCCTGTTCGTTCATTCATTCATTCATTCATTTATTTATTTGATCTTTTCTTCCAACCAGTTCTGAATGTTCTTCTTTTGGCGGTTACCAAAATTCTGAATGTGCTCTCTGCAATGCTCAATTATTTCCCCCTCTCCCCTCTGTCTTTGGACGCTACAAGCCATGTTCTGATCTGTTTCAGTCACTTGTTTTCGATTAACCTCTTACGTTTTTTGAGGGCGAAAATACTCAGGGCTATAGCCCCAAGTGATGGTGCCTAATGACGCCACTGCGTTAGCCAATGGGAACTCAACATGCCATGCCACCCGAAAGGTAGCTCCCTTCAGTCACTTGCCGTGGCTGACAGCACTTTCACTTTGGCGTTTATTTCTGACATTGTCAAATGTGCTAGGGGACAATAGGGCTCCGAGTGTGCCTCCCTGTGGCTCTTTCAACCCTTAAAAGGATCTTCCAGTGGATTTATTCTCAAACTTATTTTCAGTAGAAGTAGTCACAGATTTCAAAAATCAAACTTTCATTTTCAGAGAAAAATTAATTTTCTTTAAAATGCTAGATAGGCTTGACTTATGCAGTGACACCAGGTAATGGTCAGTTGGACCGCTAATAACTCTCCTTACTGTTTCCCCCACGTAGCCATGAGTCCACTAAGTGAATTGTCTGGAAGCTGCATAGCACAGAGACCTGTAAAATGAAAAGTCTTTGTCTTAAAGATATTGACAGCATTTCAACTCTGACATGTCCAGCCTGAACTGGTGTAGTGTGCTTGTACACAGCTTTTGGATAGATGCACCTGTTTTCTCGTTCTTGTCGTTTTCCTGTCGTCATTTTTTTTCCCCCATAGAGAATGAATGGGGCCCATGAATCGAACCATCCTGCTCGGACACGCTTCATCGGAGACCCACCAAACTTCATGTGATATGTCAGGCCAACTCCCTCGACACATACATGTAATTGGTTCTGACCCGCACTCATCTTTTCCTTTCTTTTCGCTTATCTCTCCCCCTCCCATTCACTTCCCTTTATTTTTTCCCCCGTTCAAATGAATGGAGTTTCGGGAGAAAAACTTACTGCTGTGTCATGCTGTGTGGTTCACGCTCTAAAAGCTCTGTTTTAAATCATGCCACTTTCTCCGTTAATAATCTAAACCCCCCCCACCACACACACACACACACACAGTTAAAAGTCACAGGCAAATGTTTTCAATTTATGCACATTTTAAACTTTATATGTTAAAAAACCCTCTGTAATTTTCTTTGGTCCCAAGAAGTATTGTTAATAAGTAATAATTTAAATAAGTTAGCTCAGATCGCCGTGAATTTCTGCTTGGTGTTTTCGTGACCACTCGGCGCGTCACGTCAATTTTTGAAGAATCCCCATCTGTTGGAGAGTTTAGTTGTCAGTGTCAGACAGGGAAGGCTCAAACCTGGTGCTGTTCCGACAAAATTTGAACACAAAATCAAGCAGTCAAAGAAGAAATGGACTAGCAACGCTCAAGCAAAAAGGAGAAGATTGGAGATAAACATTTTTAACTGACAAGTCAAGAATTGAGGGATCCTGTGCAATCATTGTGGAAATGAGACAAAAGGGATATTTCCTCGCTTAGAGTTGGCTATAAATAGTATAATGCTTGTATTACTATTAGCAATATATTATATTAGCAATATAAACAAATCCATGTTATATTACAGGGATTGTGTGTGCCCATGTGGCTTAATTATTATTCCAAAGGACTCTTATTTAGTATTATGATGAAAGTAAGAATTTATCATAACTACCAGGATAAATCGTTTGGGTGTGAGTCTTGTTGAGGTCTGGGGTCACCGCGATCAGAGTCGGCCGAGTCGCTGTCCGATTCTGAGGCTGCACGGTCAAACCAGTGAGCCACATTCACCGATTGCTTTGCAATGGCCATAGGTTCATACATATATGGTTTCACCTCTCGATATTCAATTTGGAGAGTTCCTACTTCAAAATCACTATCGCTTCGCCACCATCAAGGAGCATGGGAGGAGGAGGAGGGGGTTTGGAGGGTGGGAGCAAAGAATTGGAAACCAGAGGTCTAAGCTATGACACATGGAAACTGGGGTGAATATGTCGCATGGTGAGTGGTAATGCCAGTCTGACAGAACACAGATTGATTACCTTGCTGATGAGGAAAGGTACTAGGTACCTGGAAGCCAGCTTGTGGGAGATGATTCTGAGTGGCAGGTGGTGTGTGGAGAGCATGACTCATTGCCCCACCTGGTAGATGGGCACCTTAGCGCGGCATTTGTCGGCCTGCCTCTTGGATGCTAGAGCGGGGCAAATGAGTCTTCTCTGGCCCATTGCCCATGTCCTCCTGCAGTGGCATATGACGATCTGGGCTGAGGGTATGGCGACCTCCTCCTCTTGGTTAGGGAAGAGTGGTAGTTGGTAACCTAGGGAGTACTGGAAGAGTGAGAGACTTGTGGCAGATGAAGGAAGAGTGTTATGAGCGTACTCGACCCAAGGTAAGTACTTACTCCAAGAACCAGCATCCCTGGATGCCATGTACCTGAGTGCCACCTCCAAATCTTGGTTCGCCCGTTCTGCCTGGCTGTTGGTTTAAGGGTGAAACCCTGAGGAGAGGCTACAGGAGGCCCCAGTGAGTTTGCAGAAGACCCTTCAGAACTGTGCAGTGAACGGAGGATCCTGGTCGGAGATGACGTCAGTGGGGATTCCGTGTAGGTGGAAAATGTGAAGGATGAGTAATTTGGTGGTTTCTTTAGCTGTGGGAAGCTTGGGCAGAGGGATGAAATGGACGGTCTTGGAGAAACAGTCAATATCTGAGGATGCATGTGAGTTGAGGAGTCCTGTGACGAAGTCCAGGATGATGTGAGACCAGGGTCAATGAGGAATTGGGAAGGGTCTTAGCAAGCCGGTAGGGGGTCGATTGGCTGTTTTGTTTCAGGCACATGTGTCACAGCCTGGATGTCTTCCTTGATGCATGTCCACCAGAAGTGCCATTGGATGAGTGCCAGGGTTCAAGCAGCTCCCGGGTGACAAGCCAACTTGGAGCCATCACCCCACTGCAGTACTGGGTTCGCACAGAACAGGGAACAAACAGATGGTTAGGTGGTATGTTGTTTGAGTTACCTTCACCGGGGTCCTGCTCCAGGGCCTTCTGCATGAGCGTCTCAACCTCTAGAATGGCGGCTCTCACCAGGCAGCGTGGGGGAAGGATGGTCTCGGGTGGCTTGGACTCCTCTTGGTGGGAAGAGAACATCCTAGACAGGGCATCGGGTTTGCCGTTCTTGGAGCCTGGGTGGTAGGAGAGCGTGAAGTTGAACCGGGAGAAGAAGAGAGATCAACAGGATTGACGGGAATTGAGACATTTGGCAGACTTGAGGTACTCCAGGTTCTTATGGACAGTCCAGACTAGGAAGGGTAGATCCAACCCCTCGAGCCAGTGCCTCCACTCCTCCAAGGCCTGCTTGATGGCCAACAACTCTCTGTCGCCGATGTTGTAAAGTTTCAAAAGAGTTTGCTAGCATGTCGGGTGGCCTTTCACTGACTAGTTAGTTTAATGTTAAGCCACCATGATGGCACAGCATGTGTTCATTTTGAGAATTCACATTTCTATCTTTGGTAACAGCATTTGGTACTGTAAGCATTGTGGCAATAATACAACGATGTGTTGACAGAAAATGTACTTTTAATACTTAAGTATTTTTTAAAAACAAATATTCAGTACTTTAACTTAAGTAAAAATTTAACTGTACAACTTTCACTTGTACTGTATTGGAGTAACATTTGACCAGTGGGATCTGAACTTTGACTCAAGTAATGAAGTTGGGTACTTTGTCCACGTCTGGTGGAAACATGTGGTGTAGTCAGATGAGTCCAGATTTCAGCTTGTTTTGGGGAAAACTGGATGTCAAGTTCTTAGTGTCAAACGAAACCATCCAGTTTTTTTTTTATCATCAGAGAAAGGTGCAAAAGCCAGCATCTGTGATGGTATGGGGTGCATCAGTGCCCACGGCATGGGTGTGTTGTAGGTGTGTGAAGGTACCATTGATGCAGAGGCATAGAATGGGATTTTAGAGAGATATATCAAGACAGTGTCTCATCCTGGGATCTCCATGCTTATTTCAGCAGGACAATGCCAGGCCTCATTCTGCATGGGCTACAACAGTGTGGCTTCATAGTACATGTGCTTGGCTGGCCTACTGCATTCCAGATCTGTCTCCTATTAAGAATGTATGGCACATCATGAAGAGGAAAATCAGACAATGGTCACCACAGACTGTTTAGCAGCTGAAGTCAAATGGGATCTGAAGATACTCAGATCTTAAAATAAGATCTATAACTCAAGCAAGAATGGACACAAATTCCAACTGAAAAACTGAAAAATCTTCAGATCCCATTTGTATGTTTATCAGTTAAATAAAAGTTCATGGAAATCAACAAATCACAGATTTTTGTTTTTATTACATTTTGAAAAATATCCCAACTTCTCTGGAAATGGGTTAGTACCTACTAACCCATTTCCAGAGAAGTTGGGATAGTAGGTACTAACCCATTTCCAGAGAAGTGGGTTAGTACCTACTGACAAGTCAATCAGCACGCTGCCCACTGACCATCCAATCAGGAGGCAAAAAATTCTAGCATGGCACATTCTGAGTACTTGCTCCAGTCCATTTGCATTCTGAAGTCAACACTGCAGTATAGTTGGTTTTACAACTCCAAATCTAAAATAGTTGGGATGCTGTGTAAAACTCCTCCTAGAGGGTTCATCAGATTCATGTCAAACTTGGCAAACATGATGCCAAGATATTGCTGATGCTGAATTGCGAAGGGATTTTTGATATGTTGTAATATGTTGAAATGGCAATATTATGAATTTTAATACTCACCACATAAACAGGAAATGTGTCATGAAGTCATAATACATTTAATGATTTGGCTGAAACCTTTCAGGTTATTCTGATTCTGATACTCTTTAGCCATTATGGCATCTTTATTAACAATCACGATCTTACACTTTCTCTAGTCGCAGTGGAGAGAACTCTGAACTCCCCCCAATCTCTTTACAAACATAACACGCCTGCATGTCCTAAACAAAATGTGGTGTCACAACATGAGTTTCAGACTTGTGACTTGTAACCCACTGTAGTGAAAACAAAACACTACACCTCATTAAACTGCATTACAATCACATATCACGTATTGTGATAACTGACTACATTAAATAAAAGAATATCTCTTAATTATTAGGGCCCACTCTCTCAAGTATGCATTCACATGCACACACATCTGTGAGCACACTCTCTCTCTCTCTGATTGAGTGGGCAGAGAGCGTTTGAGAGTGTGAGCGCGGGTGTGGCTGTGTGTGTGTGTGTGTGTGTGTGTGTGTGTGTGTGTGTGTGGACTTTTGTCCAGTGGAGCGAATCTTTTTCTTTCTCTTTTTTTTCTAACCTTCTTTAATTTATTTTATGTTTGTTCAGTCGTCTATTAGGTTTAGTCTTTAGAGTTTCTAACAAGTCCGCAACCAGCACTATTTACCTCTGGTTTGCGCGGCAAATATGGAGAAAAGATTTGATCAGTTAAGTCGGCGTCATGCCATTAAAATCCTGGTAAACCATGATATCACTGTTGAGGAGTGCGTTCTAGATGTAGGTGCCTCAGTGGGGTATGATAGTGTTTTATCGGCCTCAAGAATGAATGGCTCAGTGGTAATCTTCCTTGATAGTATTGTCAAAGTTGAGGAAATTGTAAGCACAGGTATCATTGTGCACGAAACTCTGGTTAATGTTCTACCACTTGTTACACCGTCAAAACGAGTAATTTTGTCTGATGTGCCGCTGTTTATTAGTAATGAAATCATCCATCGTGACTTGGGGCGATATGGGCAAGTAGAATCCCCAATTAAAATGATTCCCCTTGGCTGTAAATCTCCGCAGTTGCGACATGTCGTTTCTTTTAGGAGACAGGTCCATATGGTCCTTAAAGAGTACACCAGCGATCTTAATATCACTCTTAAGTTTAAGGTGGATAATTTTGACTATGTGATCTTTGCTACTACTGAAACCATGAAGTGCTTTCACTGTGGACAACACGGGCATTTAATTCGTGCCTGTCCGGGGAAAAAGGAAAATGGGCCTGCTGAAAGCACTCCAAATGAAACCCAGGAGTCGCAGCCCGGAGTCGGGGTATGTGAGGTGAGTGCCCAAGTGGCAGAACCCTCTGAGGAGCAGCAGAATGGGAGTAAATAACCAGAACAAAACAAAGGTAAAGAAACTAAGCAAGGTGATGCTGGAGGTAAGCAGGATTTGGGTGTGGGGGGTGATACAGTGCTGGATGGAGGGTTAATCTCTCAGGCTGAAAACGCTACTATCTCAGAGAGTAGTGAGGGGTCAGGAACCCTGAAAATAAATGAGAAAACTGCTATTGAGGCAGCAGAGGCAGTGCTCATTGATTTCATTGAGGAAGTGGAGGACATGGAGGCAAGTGTGCAGTTCAAACTGCCCCAAGCGAAAAGGAAAGTAAATGCTCAAGTGAGTAAATCTGCATCTAAGAAAGCTGCGATTTCAGCTGAGGCGGCTGATTTAAATGTTGATTCTTCCAATGATTCTACCAACTCACCTTTAATTAGAACTCCAGGCTCGAAGCAATATGTCTTTAGAGCACGTTACACAATGGAAGCATTAAAAGATTTTCTCAAACGAACGAAAAATGTACCGGGTGTAAAAGTGGTGGATTGTTTCCCAGATGTTGATGATTTCATTGACTCAGTACAATATTATAGGAGTAACGGTAATCCTGGAGGTGAAGGTTTTACTGATGCAGAGGTTGCACGCCTCAAAAAGTTTTTGGCAAAACTCAGAAAAGAGAAGAATGTTGAAAAAGACAGTGTTTTATTTTGAGTTTCTTTATTATAGGATCTCTTTTTCTCTTTGAGTTTGTGTTGTGTCTTATATCAACAATGGGCACTTTTAAAATAGCAACTCTAAACCTAAATGGTGCCATATATATTAGAAAGAGGACACAAATATTTGAATTGATGAAGCAAAAGCAGATAGATGTTTTATTTGCCCAAGAAACCCACACAGATGTCAGAAATGTCACAGACTGGTCTAAAGAGTGGAGTGGGAAAATCTTTTTCAGCCATGATTCTGCTTTAAGGGGAGGGGTAGCCTTGCTCTTCTCTAACAACTGGATTCCAATAGATTTTTCTGTTGACATTATAGGTGGGCGACTTTTGAAAGTTAGAGCTATCTTTGAACATTGTGCGGTTTTTTTTATGTGTATATGCCCCTTCATCTGGGTCTGAAAGAATGCTGTTTTTAAATAAATTATGTGAAATTTTAAGTGATTGTAGCAGGGATGATTATTTAATTGTTGCTGGAGATTTTAATTGTACAGAACTAAAGACAGACAGAAATCATCCTGAACCACATGTTGCTTCACGAAAAAGACTTGTGGAGTTGATTAAGAAGCATGAATTTACTGATGTATGGAGAAATTTCAATAATTTGAGACAGTACACATGGGCTCACTCAAGAGGGGATTAATTTTCTTTTGCCCGTCTTGATAGATTTTATTGTTTTAAACACCAGCTGAATATTTTTAGAAGTTGTAATATCATTCCTGTTTCTTTTTCTGACCATAGTATGGTACAGTGCTGTGTAAGCATGAAGTATATTAAACCTAGAAGTGTTTTTTGGCATTTTAACACCAGTTTGTTAAAAGATGCGAACTTCAGAGCAACTTTCTTTTTCTTTAGGAATGATTTTAGAAAGTATAATACTTCTTTTTCATCACTTCAGAAATGGTGGGATTTTGGAAAAGTGCAAGTAAAACAGTTATGTCAACAATATACTTTCAGCGTTACGAAGGACATTACTAGATCTATGAAAAATCTTGAGATGGAGATATTGGAACTCCAAAATTTGGTACATTCCACTGGAAATGGAGGCCACAATGAGGTCAAAAAGGTTGCTTTGGCTGACCTGCTTGGTGTGAAGGCACAGGGTGCTGTGGCGAGGTCCAGGTTTCAAAATGTGAATATGATGGATGCCCCAACCCATTTCTTCTTTAGTCAGGAACGAAAAAATGGTCAGAAATGTTGCATACATGGCTTGCGTCCACAGTCTGGGGTTTTACTCACAGATCCTGCTGAGATTAGGAGGCATGCAGTTGGTTTTTATGCTGACCTGTATACTTCTGAATACAAAGAACAACCAGAATTGGATAAAGTTTTCTTTGATGGGCTTCCTAAAATTCCTAATAAAAGTGAAGATGAATTGGAGAAGGCACTGTCATTAGAAGAGCTCAGTGCAGCTCTTAAGACCATGGAAGAGGGAAGGTCACCTGGAATCGATGGGCTTCCAGTAGAGTTTTTTAAGACATTCTGGGTAGTGATTGTAGATGATCCGCTGGAAGTCTTGAACAATAGCCTAACTATGGACCTTGTGCGCCTAACGTCATGCGTGACGTCATGGCTACGTGTTTCTGGGTTAGACCACCATGCTGAGGATCACGCTTTCGCAAGTTTGATATGGATACACGCTGTCGTTTTCTCAACTTGTGCTGAATCCCTGGATGTCACAGCAAAAAATCGCTATAGAGGTAAGATTGCTGTCTT
>JAPEKM010000012.1:26370629-26381064 GCA_027575975.1 Cathorops multiradiatus
TTTGCTGGAGGATGCAACTGAGTAAATGTCTGAACTTTATTTGGGGTTAATCAGAGTCATTTTAATTGATGGCAGGTATGTACCCCAAAACACTGAATTCTGTAATTAAATCAAAAGGTGCTACAACAAAGTATTAGTTTAAGGTTGTACACGCTTATGCAACCAGCTTATTGTACGTTTAAAAAAATGTTTTTCCCCCTAACAGATTTGCTTTTCAATTGAATTGTATAGGTTATAGGTCACATTAAAGATGGGAAAAGTTTTGAAATTATTTATAGTGGTCTCATTTTTTTTTTACAGTAGAAAAACCTATAATTTTAATGGGGTGTGTACACTTTTTATATCCACTGTATAGCTGGAAATCACCATGTTTGAATTAGTATAAATTAAAAATCAGTTTTATATATGTGTAGTTTTGAGAATAAAAAATTGAAGTCTGAATCCACTGATACATCACATGACCTTAAGGCAATTGAAATTTAATTTTTCAAATCACACAACATGGCTCCTTGCAAAATGACAATCATCTCTCACATGGCTGTGTTCAGCACCTTCAGCTTTTCCTACAGCATGCCAGATGTGGTACCATCACACTAGATTCCTCAATATAATGAAGCTGCATTGCTTTTGATTTCCATTCAGTACATGTATGGTTTCTTTTCAGCTCTGTGAGCCCTGGACTATGCATTGGTCAATTACATATTTGGAAATTGAATGTAAACTCAAAATATGCAAATTGTATAGGCAGTATGGGTATTCAGTAATTTTGTCCTTGACATACCTACATGATTACTTATGTTTAAATTCCTTTCTGAGCAAAACTAGTCTGTAAAGCAAGGAACATGTATTTGCAGAGGTTTTTGCAGCACTGGAACACTGCAAGTGTTAGTGTGTCACAGACTATAAAAGTCTATTAGGCTCCAATATGCCAATATGCAAATACAGGCCATGCAAATTACAGAGGAGTGCATGAATTACAGGAGACCTTTTCCCAACAGTTAGAGAGGAAGCTGATTTTCAGATGTGTGAATCCAGTGTTAGAACTAGTTGAACTCGATAACACTATTTGTACATTTGGAAATTGCATAGTTAATGTGTAACACATTCGTAAGCATTGCATAAGTTATTGTATAAAGCTGTGATGGAGAATTTATAAAATATTTATGATAAAAGCCAGATAAAAACTTCCTTTCAACTCTAAGGTGACATCAGAGGTTTTTACTTAGTTTTACCTAAAACAAACAAAGAACAACAACAACAAAATACCATTTGTCTTATAAACAGCACATTCATGACAGGTCTAAAAGTCATCCAAAACAGTGCTTATATGCGTTATAATTGAGAATTTGTTTCACATTTTTGTTTGAGGACATTAAAAATCATTCATTTCACTGGCATATGAGATTTGTAAATCAGTGAAGTAGTGAAGAATAGTGCTTCACAATAGTTTTGAAAGTAAATAGACCACCATTTTAGTTGACAAGTTTTCAATTCCATCCTCCTCTAGAAGAAAGTAGATAAAGTAAGTATACCTGTCAAAAAAGAAAGGTGGTAGACTTCATGAATATTCCAGTGAATGTATTATTAGTAAAGACAACATGACTTCCAAAATAAGGTTAACAATTTGTACATATGGTCATAAAAACTCAAGGCATAATGGTAATTGAGTTAATTGAAGTAATTTTCTCTTATCCTTCTTTTATGTAAAGACAAAGCGATATGCTTCAAGAAAATTCATCTTATGAATTTTGACATAAACCTGAGATAAATCTTTAAGATATTAGCCTAGCTAATATATTCATGCAATGCTTGTGAGTGTTGTGAAAGAGCAATATAAGTAGCCTTGCTCTAACTAGTGTAAAGAAAAATATTCTATTGGATTGTAGGGTGCATTGAATTTAGGACAGTTTTAATGATTTTTTTTTTCAGACAGTGATAGGCTTCTATAAAAGGTTCATTCTGAATTCAAAGCAACAAATTGGAGTTTAACAAATAAAACTGTATTTACTTACAGATAAGATAAAAGGCACTTTACCTAGAAGTGTCACAGCTGCCTTCTGTTATGCTGATTGCACACTGTTGCTGAGTTCTAGCTGAATGCTAGTTACCATCTGTCACTGACTAGTAGCTGATAAGGCTAACATTAACTATTTAGACACAGAGCAGCAAGCTTGAAAAGTCAATGTAACATTAGCTAGGGTTCTTATATAATAGAATGAATAAAATGAGAGGTAAGAGGAAATGTTTCATAACATCGCAGTATGTTGTTTCAGTCTGTCTTATAAAAGGAACTGCTGCATTAACATTACAATCACTGATGTGTCATGGTGGACAGAAATATTTTGCACTATGACTCATGCTGTCATGTGGCCATAATTTTTCTGCCTACTTATTGCTAATAAGAGACTTTATGAGAGATATGTGGACTATATAAGTGACTAAGTAAACTCATTTGACACATCTGCAAGGAGCTGTGGATGAGCCACTGGAATCATATCAACTTGAAACTCAAACATGCAGAGCTTTATTTTGTTCAAAATGCTGTTTGCAGCTTTGATAATAATATGGGTTTATCAGAGGAAGGGAACAGGTGTGAGTAAGCTCATAGGTATTTTTAAATTGTAAAATGGCTTTTACATTTCCTTTAGCTTCTCTTAGCTTTACTCATCCTAATTTGATTGAATATGCAGTAATTTTTGAGACAACCAAAAAGATACATTTCTACTTGGATTCATCCTGCCAGCTCATCTTCAGTGAAATTTCTTTGCCTCTTGCTTTTTTCTGTGTCCATCTTTGACAATAGTAGTGTACTGAAAACTACTGAAAGCTAAGAACATAAAATATAGGTAAAGAGCAAATAGCCTACATTGAATAGAGTTTAAAAAAATTAAAATAAAATAAAACTTATAAACCTATAAACTTTCAAAAATCAGAAAAAGAACAATTTAGATGTCTGCACTCATTTATGGGCAACGTTAATGAAAAAGGGCCATCATGATTGTTTCTTTGCATCTAATTAAGCGGCATATACAATAATAATGCTTATTCTGTTTCTTATTTCGTTGCTGAAAAAGTTTAGCTAAGAGAATATGGATCTAACAAAATTCAAGGAGCTTAAAGGAGCCATATTTTTGTATTCTGTATTATATTATGGTTTTATGATTCATTTATGCAGCACCTTTAATTATGATATATTACCCAACTTACAAAAGTTGCTATATATGCTATGTTTGGTCCTGAAATGACAGAGTGACACCAGTTCTATTTTGGCATTTATTAATACCATTTTATTTTTACATAAGACATCACATGGTTACTATTTTTGGATTAAAAGCTTTACAATTTCATCATTGTAGCAGATATATTACTGAGTGTGTGAGTATGGATAAGCATTAATTTCATAAAAGTTAATGTGCTTGACAACCCTGATGTTCATGTTGCCTGTACAAATTTGTTACAGTCTTATGATCCAAAAATGACTGATTTGTTTAAAAATGTTTAAATTTCAATCTGTCACTGTTTGAAGAAACATTCCCAAACAACTTTTTTTTTTATATAACTTGTAAAAATTAAATAATTTTCCATAATGAGTTGCACAAGTAGTTAAAGAGTGGATAATGAAATTATACTGATTATGATTCTGGGTTTTCAGGACAGTATATGTGTGTGATGTTCTTAACTAAGTGAAAGTCTTTTAATGTGGTTGTCAGAGCTTTGTGGATGTGAGGGGGATAAAGAAGGATTGACTGTCGGTTTATAGACAAAGTGGGTTAAATGCCAGAGCTATTATTTTGTTGTTCTTGTACTGATGGGATGCATAGATGATGCACAAATGGTTTCACTTATGTGGATACATTTAAAAGAAAATTCTATTCACATACAGAAGTGAGATGCTGAGAAACCTTATAATGCCATTTGTTGATACTTTTTATGTTTCAAACCTACAAGCCTACTGTGCTCATCCTGTGCAACCTCCCCTTCAGATAAGACCAAGAAAATGCTATGTACTAATTTATTTCTACCTATATCCCAAGTTGTTAAATAATGTGGTCCACAACAATCTTTTATATTGGGGGAAATCTGAAATAAAAAAATGTTCTGATTGTTTTGTGCAATAAAAGGTAATATGCATTTTTTTTTATTTTAATTAACCGTTTTATTGATGTTGAATTGTTGAAAATATGGTATGTTGTATTAAACACTATTGAGATTTCATAAAAATAACAAAAAAGCCTATCTTGATTTAACAATTCAACCAATCATTACTATAATGAAAATCATTTAGTTAAAAAAAGTAGGATGTTTAATCACACAAATTGCATTTTCTACAAATTTAATTTGTTTGTGACCTCACTAATCAGCTTAGATTTACTTTGCAGGAACACACGATGTGATAGCAGTTGACATTCACTGAGTTACTGGAAGAATTCTAACGAAATGTGTAAACACAATTTTAGATAATATAAGATAGCCTTTTATTGTCCCACAAGGGGAAATTTACATTGTTACAGCAGCAAAAAAGCAGCAAGATATGGAAAGAAAGAAGATAAGGCAGTGAAGGAGTAGTGCAAAAAGTACTAAGTATACAAAAAAGGTATATATAAAAAGAAATAAACTACAAATTGAAGATAAAATTAACAAATTAGCATAAATTAACAGGTTTGCAAATATACAGTTAACATAAGTGTATTACGCAGATCGTATTGCATGTGTAAGTACTGCACAGGTAGAATTACCAGTATTACACAGGTAGTATTGCACAAGTAAGTAGGTATATTGCACAGGAGCCATTTTATCAGTGTGTAGCTAGCAGTTTGTTGTAAAGTACTGATGCTGATAGTCAGTGAGCACAGTATACATTCAGAGGGGTCTCTGTGGATGTAGAAGTGATCTGGACAGTATTGTTCATTATTGTGAGGAGTGTCTGGCGCTGTGCTTGGTGAGGTGCTGGTTGTACAGTCTCACAGCAGTTATTGCAATAATACCTGTGTAAATTTTATTTACAATCAGAATATAAAATTCACTTATCTTCCTTTTAAAAAAATCCAAAATTCCATCCAGATCACCTCATCTCAAAATGTCTTATCTGAAAGATAAATTGTTGGATTTTATTCTGCAATTTTTGGGGAATGAGCTGAGGAAGACTGCTAAGTTTCTTATATTTTTGTTAATAGAGCCTCTGAACATAATGTTTGCCAGAAGAATGTGTTGTTAATGATTATAAAGTTTTAAGATTTTAAATCTTACTTTGCTAAGAGATATGAGTCAGTTTTATTGCTTTTACTGATGAGTTTCATGAAGCAGCTTGTGTGAGGGCAGGGTAGTTATACAACATGGCTCCCTGCAAAGTGACAATGAGTTCTCACATACTGTAGCTGTACTCAGTGCCTTTAGCGTTTGGAAAAGGGTGCTAGATGCATTACTGTCATACACCCACCACATTCTTCATTACAGTGGAGCTTCATGATAATTTAAATGTCATCTACTAGCCATGTTGAGCTTTTTTAATCATGTTTTTGCAGGTTCAGCTCAAGTACTTAAATCTTTGGTAGAACAAACATTTTGTATCACATGAATTATGAAAAACTTTGTGGCTCAATATCTTAAAATCTCATGTACGACCTTATTCCCTGCTCTCAAATTAAAATAATATATTGTAAACAAATAGGACACATAACCTGGTAAAATATAACATAAAATATGTACAATATTATTAGCTCCTTTGAAGAACAAGACTGTGTTTATGAAGGAGCTTCAATGAACCTTCAGTGCTATGCCATCATGAGGTTTATATTTCCAATAGATGAATAGACCTCAGGAGAAATGTCAGACAGAGAGCAATCCTAATTACCCCTACGAAAGGTACAAAAATTATAAGAGTACCCTGCCTGAACCAACCTATATAATCCAGCTGGGCTCATCCTGAAATGGCAACATGGAGCCATCTTATGGGCTCACCACTTGCAAGATGAAGGGAGGGGCTCAGGTACAATGGTAGTCAGGTGGCAGCCATGGGATGAACACTCTTAGATGGACTAGAGACTTCTGTCAAAGCCATGAATTGTCAATAAGAAACACTTTGTTCCAAGATTGTTCATAAGTGTAACTGGTACCAGAGCACCTTAAGCCAAATGTCAGTGATTAATTTTGTGATTGTACATATAAGACTTCGGACTTTTGGAAACTCTTGTAAAAAAAAAAAGGGGGGACAGAACTGTCAACTGATCACCACTTGGTGATGAGAGCTACTGTACACATTGGACAGGGCACCAAACAGATTTTTCTGTAAAACCCAGGAGAACTTTCTGAATTGCTGGGAGCATCTGGCAGACACTTCAGTGAGGGACACAATGAAATCACACCACTAAAAATACTTCTCCTGTGTACTTTGTTAGGGTGAGGAAATTGGCTCTGAATGGACCATGTTCAAAGGCTCAGTCATATATGTAACTGCAAGAAGCTGTGGCTAGAGGGCTATCTGTGCCTATCATAGCTGGTAGACACCAGTAGTGAGGGAGCTATAAAGTTGAAGAAGGAGGCTTTCTGCTCTCCTGATTCAATTGAGATATATAAGAGATCCAGAAGAGCTGTGGCAAAATAGTTGCAGAGGCAAAAGCTTGGGCATTGGAAGAGTTTATAGAGGCCATGGAAAAAGAATTTCAGGTGCCCCAATGATGTTCTAGCAAAGCATTCAACATCTTAGCAAGTGTGGGGTAGTGTTGCCCACTACTGGGAATATTGTTGAGTGAGGGAAAGTGCACTTTGAGGAACTCTTTCATCCAGTAGACATATCCTCCCTTCTTAAAGCAGTGTGAGAAATATGTGGTGTTTTAGATGTAATTTAGCTAGAAATGTTGTAGGCCTCAGGCAAAGTTGAGGCTATGTGGTTAACAAGCCCCTTCAATGTTGCATGGCAATCTTGTGCAGTGCTCTTGGACTGACAAACTTGGATGGTGGTCCCATTTATTTATTTAATATGCACCCTGCTGTTGTGAAATACAGGGATTTGGATTTCATGATCCAGCTTTTCAGTAGTAATTCCTGAATGTACTCTTTACCTCACCAAACAGTGGTTTAGAGACTGATGAGTATGTTTTCTTTACAGTGATATATTTAAGTGTGTCATCTGTAAACTGGGTATACATCACTCACTTGGGCAAAGCTGCTGATTAGTCACAGAGCATTTTCTTAATTTTGCTTGTTGTTCATAACTGAGAAGAATGAGATCCACAGGAGGCTGACAGGAATATATGGTACATTTGGTCAGAAACAATGGAGTAGTACTGTTGACTGTTATTTTAGACATAAAGCTTATGGTTTTCTTTCCTATCTTCATTTTCCATCTAACCTGAATTTGAAGTTTCAAAAGCAATTTAATTGACAATTTTTAATGGTTTATTTTTGTAAATGTGATTTAAAAAAAAGTTGGGATACTTTGTAAAACATAAAAACAGAATACATTGATTTGTAAACCCTTTTTTGAACCAAATTCATTTCAATACAATGCAAGGACAAGACAATTAATGTCCAAACAGATATACCTTATTGTTTTTTTGTAAATATACACTCATTCTGAATGTAATATTTGCAACACATTCTAAAAAGTTGGAAAGGGGCATGTTTACCACTGTTACATCACTTTTTTTTTTTAACAACATGCAGTAAGTGTTTGGGAACTGAGGACACTAATCATTTTCCAGCATGAAATTCTTCATCATTCTTGCTTAATATGTGACTTCAGTTGCTCAACAGTCTGGTGTCTGCGTTTTGTATTTTGCACTTCATAATGCACCACACATTTTCAATGGGAGGCAGGCAGGCAGGCCAATCTAGCACCCACACTTTTTTTTACTATGAAGCCATACTGTTGTAACACATGCAGAACGTGGCTTGGCATTGTCTTGCTGGAATAAGCAGGGATGTCCCTGAAAAAGACATCATCTGAATGGCAGCATATATTGCTACAAAACCTGTATGTGCCTTTCAAAATTAATGGTGCCTTCATAGATGTGCAAGTTACCCATGTCATTGGCACTAACACACCCCAGACCATCACAGGTGCTGGCTTTTGAACTTTGTGCTGATAACAATCTGGATGGTCCTTTTCCTCTTTTGTCTGGAGGAAAGAATTTCCATGATTTCCAATATCAAAAATGAAGACTTCTGAGACCACAGCACACTTTTCCACTTTGCGACAGTCCATTTCAGATGAACTCAGGCACAGAGAATTCGGTGGCATTTCTGGATGTTATCAATATATAACTTCCACTTTGCACAATAGATGAACATTGTTACTGAGCTCATGTAGTAATATCCTCTATACAATCATGTTGGTTTTTAATGCAGTGCTGCCTGAGGGATCGGAGATCATGAACATTCAGGCTTCATTTTCAGTCTTGCCCCTTACAGTACATGCAGAAATTTCCCTGGATTATCTTAATTTTTTGAATATATTATGGATTGTTGATGTTAAAATCCATAAATTCCTTGCAATTGTACATTAAGAAGCATTGTTCTTAAACTGTCAAAGTATTTGCCCATGCAGTTTTTCACAAAGTGGTGAACCTCTCCCCATCCTTGCTTGTGAACAACTGAACCTTGCCAATTACCAATTACTCTTTACTTGTAGAATCTTGTAAACGTGTTTTTGAGCATTCCACAACTTTCCCAGTCTTGTTGCCCCTGTCCCAACTTTTTGGAACTTGTTGCAGGCATCAAATTCAGAATGAGTGCATATTTAGAAAAAAAAAAGTTTATCAATTTGAACATTAAATATCTTGTTTTTGTATTGTATTCAATTGAATATAGGTCAAAAAGGATTTGCAAATCATTATATTTTGTTTTTAATTTACATTTTATACAGGAGTTTTATAGTTATCTACTGCATGGGTCTTCAGTTGTGTCCACAAAGGGCTGGCATAGCTGCAAGTTTGCATTCCAGCCAAATAGGAGGTACCAACTGCAGCTGTTATCATCTTTGTGGAGAAAAATATCAGATCCATTAACCTCACTTCCAAAATGAAATTCCAAGACATGTCAAATACTCAAAAACTAGTTCACAAGTGGACGCTTTCCTTCCATCAAGACACCTCGCCTGATTTTTTTTTTCTCAACACCATGGAAACCCTTCAGAAATGCACCCATGAACTTTCTATTTGAGGAAGTTATGCCCAGCAGTAAGGTATTTTTACAAAGGAAACAAAGCACCCCGAGCAATTAGGGCAACCTGAAACATATGAAGGCATTGGCTGGAAGGAGCAATACATCAATTCTTAATCCTGACTGACCACTGACACCTTAAATATGTTAAATCAGCAAAAAATGGTCAAACCAGTGTTAGGACAGACGGATTCTCTTCTTCACACAGTTTAAAAATTCACTCATACCTACCATTTAGAATTTGAAACTGATTTGTCATCCAGTGTTCAAGAATGCCAAAGCCTATGCCTTATTGAGATTTCATGATGGAACTCAAGAGAAGACAAGTGAACAAACCATTCTGCCATGAGAGCTCAAGAAGAACCAGCTACTCACTAGACTGCTTCATCCCCTTCCCATACTTTATATTCGCTGTTCTCATATCACTGTTGATTTTATCACTGGTATTTCTGTCTCCAAAAGTTTCATTGAAATAATTATTGACTATTTTTATATGGCCTGATGATTAGTCCCACCACAAAATTTCCCCATTGTCATGGAAATTGCTGAAGTCATTTTACTAAATATTTTCAACATGATGGAATCCAAGAAGATCATGTCCTGGAATACCAGCCTGTGGTCAAGGAAACCCACTAAGGTGTGTATGAACAAATAATTGATGTAACTAATGCCTCGTATATTAGAGTAAAACCTTGATCCATTACGTGCGATTGGAAAAGGATTGACTCATTTAAATTATTTTAAAATGACCAGAGCTTCCAGGTTTTACTCCCAAGTAAGAGGTGTTAGTATGGGACCCACTACACACCTTGAAAACTTAGCACAGCTGAATGGAAATGGGAACTGGACGACTTGTCTAGGACCTCAGTCCTCAGGATGCACGATAAACTCACCCTTGCACCTGTTCACTACACACACCCATTCCACATTCTGGACAATCATGGATCATTAGGGACTTAGTACTGCAGGACTCGGTATATACACTCTCATGGTGAAGTATTGTTTAGTACATACAGTGGTGCTTGAAAGTTTGTGAACCCTTTAAAATAATTTATATTTCTGCATGAATATGACCTAAACATCATCAGATTTTCACACAAGTCCTAAAAGTACATAAAGAGAACCCAGTTAAACAAATAAGGCAAAATATTATACTTGTTCATTTATTTATTGAGGAAAATGATCCAATATTACATATGTGTGAGTGGCAAAAGTATGTGAACCTCTAGGATTAGCAGTTAATTTGAAGGTGAAATTAGAGTCAGGTGTTTTCAAT
>JAPEKM010000012.1:26452298-26464139 GCA_027575975.1 Cathorops multiradiatus
GGACTATGTCTCTTGGCTGGCCTGGGAACGCCTTGGTGTTCTTCCTGAGGAGCTGGCCGAGGTGTCTGGGGAGAGGGGAGGTTTCTTTGTGATTCATTTATTTGTCATCCTAGATCTAAGGAAACATAAGTAACAACAAGCTCATTGTGAACATGCCAATTTAACTCAAACTGTGAGGGCACTCTCTACTGTCATTGTAAACACTTCACAGGAGCCTGCTCAAAGTTCCTCAAAGAAATAGTGGTCTTCATGAGGACCAAATATATTTTATTGTCATTAAGTTGTATTTACACTACAAACCTAAGTGATTTATTCTACTTTACTGCTTAAATCTGTATGTCTGGTTGGTTACGCTATTTTTAGACTAAAGAGGAAAAGAAGAGGAAACGAGTTAAAAGGTCAAAGAGCATGTGGATGCAGTGGCATTGGGCAGTCATGGCAAAATGATTGAGGTGTTGCAGTGGGTAACATCAGCACCTCAAATCTCCAGGGTCCTGGATTTGATCCTGAGCTGGGGTTACTACCTGCATGGTGTTTCCTGTGGATTCTCTGGTTTCCTCCCAGTGCCTATAGAACATGCAGATAGGTGTGACTGGTATCCTGGCATCCCATCTGGGGTGAATACATCTGCATTGTGTCCAGTGTTATCCCAGGGAAATGCTCCAGATTCATGGTATTCCTGACAATGTTAATTAACAAGTCATCCAGATATATAACTCATGAATGCTAACTTTACTCCCCTGCTACCTCACCAGTATGAAAGTATGACCTTTGCAAATGTATTTTTCACATGTGGTGCGTGTTTCATTGCACTTTTCCATCCAAACAATATATAGGTTTATGCCCAAGTATAATTTTACTGTTTTACTTTTTCCAAAAGTCTCCTATAACTGCTCAAGAGCTAGTCTACTTAGAAATATTCTTTTAGGGAATCTCAGCAAATGCCATAATGCAGTAGGCATGTACTCTAAAGATAATATCAAAGCACTTCATTTTTATCCCACATGGCCCCATTCAAAAAAAATACAGGAACTTTTTTCACAAGACCTTTTCACAATTTTGATATTTGCCCCATATTTTCCCTGTAATTTTGTCAATACAAGCAGGACAAACTTTTACCTGGAACAGAGCCTGTATAAAAAATGTGTAGCACCGTTATAAAAATTAGTGGATTGTTTTAACAGTTTTGTTCATTTTGGTTCATTTTAAGTCACCACATTTCAGGCTAAAAATATTTATGGTGGTTTCAATGCCTGACCAGAACAGTATGTAAGTGTTAAGAGTATACAGTGCAAGTATAAAGCCCACCGCACACCTTCCCGATTTGCCAGGCTGATTAAATCACTTGCAAATTGTAAATGTGTGTGGGGGCACCTCGTAGCCAATTTTATTGGTTCTCGGTTGCTCAGTTCAGATCAAACTGGTCTTGATATTTTCGGATGCGATCTCTTTATACGCAACACAATCGGTAGTGTGTGCATTGTTACTATGATCTCATCATTTATGATAATTTTAAACAGCTAATTGGAGTGCCAGGATTGATCACACATGGTCTGCAGACTGGGAAACATAACTTGTGTCACTTTGGGAAGCATCCACCTGTCTTTATTACATTAGTTCACCTGATTGCAGCAAACGGGAAAAGAGGAACAAGGCTATGGCTGTAATCATGTCAGCTTTGAAAATGCCTGGTAAAGTATTACAGCATTGTCAGTGGTACAGAAATCACTTGTCCAGAATCCCATAAGTTGAATTTTAAGAATGATGGAACAAATTAAAATAAATTCTTATTATTTGTCATGATCCACCCCAGACTTCCACTCTGGAGATTTACTATCTCCCAGTTCAGTGCAATCTGGATCTGGGATGGGACTTCCATCTTGCTGGCATTCACTTCCTGGTCTGCTCTGCTGTGTATAAATAGGCTGTTCTCAGAAGGCGACCTTGCCAGAATGTCTTGTCTGTTTCTCATGTCATCTCTGTGCCATTTTTGCTTCCTGGATTTTTGCTCTCTGTTTTACCTAGTCTTAGCCACAGTTTTTTTTTGCACTCACTTTTTGTCAGTTTTTCATGTTTTTTTTGCACTACATTTTTTGTCTCCAGTTTTTGTCAGAACTATTTTTCATGTTTTTTTTTTTCACATTAGCACTTTGTCTTTGTCTACCTCATTGTTGTCTGGATTATTTTTGCTATTTTTGTTCATTGACTCTTTTTGGACTTTAATTAAATCATTTTTTATTCATTTGATTTTCTGGTTTGTGTTCTACTTTTGGAGCCTAACTCACCACATCTTGCCACCCCTAACAGTATGTTCTGGCCAGCATGGATCCAGCAGAACTTAACCATCTGAGAACGGCTAGGCAGCAGCAAGGAGCCCTCCTCAGGACCCACCAACAGGAACTCAGGCAGATCACTCAGTACCTGGCCACCCTGTCTGACTCACTCAACCTTCTAGCCACACAACTCCAGCACTCCCAAGCTGTGCCTACCCCTGCCCAGCTGTCTCTTTCTTCACCTTCCACCACCGCTGCTCTCCACAAACCAAGACTCCCTTTGCCTCAGCCCTACAGTGGAGAACCAGGTACCTGCAGATCTTTTTTTGTCAGTGTTCGCTGATCTTGGAGCTTCAACCTCTGGCTTTCCCCACAGAATGCTCCTGGGTAGCCTATACCATCAAGCTCCTCACCGGCAAGGCCAGGGAATGGGAGACGGCGATCTGGGCCATCAACACGCCCTGTTATTCCAGCTTCAAGGAATTCTCTGAGGAAATGAGGTGACTATTTGACTGCTTTCTGTCCGGCCGGGAGGCA
The DNA here is from genome assembly GCA_027575975.1 of Cathorops multiradiatus. Taxonomy (NCBI): domain Eukaryota; kingdom Metazoa; phylum Chordata; class Actinopteri; order Siluriformes; family Ariidae; genus Cathorops; species Cathorops multiradiatus. The sequence goes on from JAPEKM010000012.1 coordinate 26,455,109, forward strand.
GCAAGAGAGCTCATGGAGCTGCGGCAGGGGTCCCGATCTACCTTGGATTATGCCATCAAGTTCCGGACGTTGGCAGCGTCATGCGGTTGGAATGAGAGTGCCCTGGTCGACGCGTTCCTACATGGCTTATCCGACGCCATCAAGGATGAACTCATCTCGTGGGAACTGCTGTCAGACCTCTCCAGCCTGATGGACCTTGCCAATTGTATTGACGTCCAACAATGGAGGAGCGAGAGGAGCTGCCACAACTTCAACCCCTCTCCACCACCTGCCTCGTCCATCAAACCCATGCAGGTAGATTGGGTACGGGTGTCAGTGGAGGAATGACTGTGCCGACGGAGCATGGGGGCTTGTTTCTACTGTGGTCAGCAGGGACACATCTTCCGAGACTGCCCACTAAAAGGACGAGCCCACCAGTGAATCAAGGGGCCCTGGTGGATAATGCTCGGAACTAGTCCCCTGCCAATCGACCGTTGCTCCCAGTCATCCTCACTCTCAACAATCGGCATCACGATCTTCAGGCGCTTGTCAACTCAGGGGTGGACAGGAACCTGATCTGCTCCGCCACCACCATGGATCTCGGAATCCCATTACTCGCCCTCGAGGTTCCTCTCACTGTCCTGACACTCAATGGCACTGGCTTGACCACCATCACTCACCTCACCACCCCGATCACCCTAAGGATTTTAGACAAATCACTCTGAAACCATACAACTTCACATCATGAACAACCTTCACGTTCCTGCCTGAACTCCGCTCTGCCTCCCGCCAAACCACCTCAGCCAGTGAATTTCTTGACCTTTCTCATGTGCCTCCGGAATATCTGGACCTCAAGCCTGTCTTCAGTAAGACCCGAGCAGTGTCCCTTTCCTCTCATAGGCCCTATGACTGTGGTATCGACCTCCTGCCAGGGACGGTGCCACCCAAGGGATGTCTCTACTCTCTTTTCCCATCCGAGAGACAAGCCATGGAGAAATACATCAATGAGTCTCTGGCAGTTGGAATTATCCACCCTTCCTCCTCCCCAGCAGGGGCGGGATTCTTCTTCATGGAGAATAAAGACAAGTTGCTCCACCCCTGCATTGACTATTGAGGTCTCAACACCATCACAGTCAAGAACTGCTACCCACTACCGCTCATGACTACAGCCTTCGAGCTACTCCAGGGAGCTAAAGTGTTTACTAAACTGGACTTACACAATGCCTATTACCTATTTAGGATCAGGGAAGGGGATGAGTGGAAGATGGCCTTCAACACCACCACAGGCCACTATGAGTACCTTGTAGTCCGTTTCGGCCTGACTAACATGCCTGCGGTATTCCAGGCATTGGTTAATGATGTCTTGAGGGACTTTCTTAACACCTTTGTCTTTGTTTACCTGGATGATATCTTGATTTTCTCTCACTCCCTGGAGGAATGTCAGGGTCACATCCAACAGGTTCTTCAATGCCTGCTGGAGAATAAGCTGTTTGTTAAGGCAGAGAAGAGCGAGTTCCACCAAAGCTCTGTCTCGTTCCTGGAGTTCATCATTTCACCATCCAAGATCCAAATATACCCCCTCAAGCTGGAGGCAGTCACTGAGTGGCCCACCCCATCTTCAAGACGAGAGCTTCAGCGCTTCCTGGAGTTCACCATCTTTTACAGGTGTTTCATCCACAACTTCAGCATGGTGGCCAGACCTCTCTCAGCCCTGACCTTGACCAAGATCAAGTTCAAGTGGGGGGAGGAAGCAGAGAAAGCCTTTTCCAGTCTCAAGTACAGGTTTACCACAGCACCCATTCTCACCATACCCGATTCTACCAAGCAGTTTATCATCAAAGTCGATGCCTCTGAGTCAGGTGTCGGAGCCATCCTATCCTACCCATGCTCCTTCTTCTCCCACTGGCTATCCCCAGCTGAGCGAAACTGTGACATCGGTGGCCGTGAACTACTGGCTGTAAAACTAGCATTGGAGGAGTGGAGGCACTGGCTCGAGGGGTCTGACCTCCCATTCCTAGTCTGGACCGACCATAAAAACCTGGAGTATCTCAAGTCTGCCAAAAGTCTCAACTCCTGTCAAACCTGTTGGTCTCTCTTCTCCCGATTCAACTTCATGCTCTCCTACCGCCCAGGCTCCAAGAACAGCAAACCTGACGCCCTGTCCAAGATGTTCTCCTCCCACCAAAAGGATTCCAAGCCACCTGAGACTATCCTCCCTCCACACTGCCTGGTGGGAGCCACTATTCTAGAGGTTGAGACGCTCGTGCAGAAGGTCCTGGAGCAGGAACCCAGTGAAGGTAACTCCAACAATATTCCTTGTAACTATCTGTTTGTCCCCTGTCATGTGTGAACTCAGGTGCTGCAGTAGGGTCATGGTTCCAAGTTGGCCTGTCATCCGGGAGCCACCCAAACCCTGGATCTCATCCAGCAGTGCTTTTGGTGGCCATCCATCAAAGAGGACTTCCAGGAGTTGTGGTAGCCTGTGACACATGCTCCCAGAACAAGACACCCAATTGACCCCCTGCCAGCCTACTAAGACCCCTTCCTACTCTGCATTAACCTTGGTCTCACATCACCCTGGACTTCATCACAGGACTCCCCAATTCAGGTGGCAATACATGCAGCCTCAGTGTCATTGATTGATTGTTTTTCTAAGACTGTCCATTTCACTCTTCTGCCCAAGCTCCCCTCAGCCAAAGAGACCGCAGAACTACTCATCCACCACGTTTTCCACCTACATGGTTTGCCTATTGACATAGTTTCTGACTGGGGTCCTCAGTTCACTGCACAGTTCTGGAGAGCCTTCTGCAAACTCATTGAGGCCACCTGTAGTCTCTCCTCAGGCTTCTACCCACAGACCAACAGCCAGGCAGAACGGCCCAACCAGGCTTTGGAGGTTGCACTCAGGTGCATGGTGTCCAGGGATGCCAGTTCTTGGAATAAGTACCTTCCTTGGATCAAATATGCACATAATACTCTCCCTTCCTCTGCCACAGGTCTCTGTTCCAGTGTTCACTAGAGTACCAACCACCACTGTTCCCCAGCCAGGAGGAGGAGGTCGCCGTACCATCAGCCCAAGCCTTTATACAGCCCTGCAGGAGGATGTGGGCATTGGCCCAGAGAAGACTAATTTGCTCCACACTCGCATCCAAGAAGCAGACTGACAAACATCGCTCCAAGGCACCCACCTACCGAGTGGGCCAACAAGTTATGCTCTCCACACACCACCTGCCACTTAGGGCCATCTCTCGTAAGCTGGCACCCAGGTTCCTTGGACCCTTCCTCATCAAGAAGGTAATCAACCCATGTTCTGTTAGACTGGCATTACCACTCACCATGCGACATGTTCACCCTACCTTTCATGTATCACAGCTTAAACCTCTGGTTTTCAGTCCTTTGGCATATTGTAGTGCTTCAAAAAGGTTTGCCAAAGTAATCCCAAGCCCATGTTGTATTAGCTATAGATGAATGATCGTTCTTGATGCAGTGCTGTCCAAAGGATCAGAGGTCACGGATGTTCAACTTAGGCTTGCACCCTTGCCCTTTATGCACCAAAATTCCTCCAGATTGCTTGAATCTTTTTATGATATTATGCACCATAGAGGGTGATATATCCAAATCCTTTTGCATCTTTCTTTGAGGAACATTGTTTTTAAACATTTCAGTAATTTTCTCATGCATTTGTTGATAAACTAGAGATCCTCAGACTATCTTTTCTACTGAAAAACTAGGCCTTTCCTGGATACTGATTTTGTACTAAATCATGATTGCCTGTTGACATCACCTTTTTCAAAGCACATCATTTAACTGTTTTACCTCATTACTAGCCCTAAATTGCCCTTGTCTCAACTTTTTTTGGAGTATGCTGCAGGTCTGAAATGCAAGAATGGATGTATATTAACAAATGAAATGACAGAACATGAAATATCTTGGGTTCATACTGTCTGCAAAAAAATACAAGTCAAAGTAAATTTAGAAATCACTGCTTTCTTTTTTTTATTTGTATTTTCCCTATCATCCCAACTTTTTCTGATTTAGGGTTGTACTACAATTTCTACTAATTCCCACTATAGGAATTACTGGGGTGGTGTTTTTAGGGGGTGGGGTCATGGGATTTAATTTTTTTTTTTTTACCTCAAAATAGGGTCACTGACTAAAATAAGATTGCATGTAAAGGTTGCCAGAAATAGCTACAGTGTTATCCAAAAGTATTGGAACAGCACCGCCAATGGGAAGGGTCCGCTATGTTACATTTTATCTGTATTCAGCAGATGGCGCTGTGATCAGTCCTCCACTTCCGGGTCGTTCCCAGCCAAAACAATACTCACTGTGACATTGGTTTGTATAACGTTTCGCTGAAATAAGATAGAATTAATAAATTTTATTGATGTTTAACTGGAATAGACGCTTATAAAATGTTGTCAAACGTACAAATACGCGAATTATCGCCCATGCCACATCCATTATTGTGCTTAAGTTAGGGCTTGTGGTCTGGGTAACCGTGTCTACTTCACGCGGCCTGTAAGATATATTTGTGCTTATCATGCTTATTGATGGGCCAGTTATTGTGAAATCATAATGATGTTTGATTTTTTTTTATATTAATCATATACTTGAATAATCAAACAAACATTTCCTCAAAAGAATGCGTACATTTAAATTTTGATGAGTGCTGATTCTATATTGGTTCATATATTTGGGGGTAAGAATTTTGGTAACAGAAATTAACACACATGGCTCCCTCAAGATTGCCTGCGGTTATGGAGAATGTGGAGAGAATGCATGGACATGCAAGTTCAATTAGTGGAAACAATCACAGCATTCGGTAATGCACGAGTCCTCGTGAGTTTTCAAACATTTCAATTTGCCAATCCCCAAATATTTGAGAAGTTGATGTCTAAATACAAGCATAACATCCTAACTCTGGTTCATAGCCCAATTCCAAAAAACTACCCGATAATAATATCCCTCATATTCCTTGAAAATGTTCAATGTTTTGAGGATGTTTTGAGTTGGGAATGTAAATTATGAGCCTCTTCAGTAAGTATATGTTAAAAAACCAATCCGAACAGAAATGAAATTGGACATGTCCATTTCCTGCAAATATCACTCTAATCAACTAATGTCAAGGAGTCCAGGGGTGTGGCACTTCAAGGTTACACTCACAGTGACAAGAATGATCAAATTGACAAATTTACGATTTAACAGACTATTTTCATCACAAAAAACATTTACTTGATGGCTTCGTATCTTTAAAATTTACAAGATGTTATTAAACTTAAAACAAACCACAATAAACCCTGAATAAACACTTAACTTTTGTTGGTTTGGGCTGTGCGGCGTCCACCGTTGTTGATATTGTTGAATGACCCAGTGATGCGCGCGCCACCTGTTGACTGCTCCGCACATATCATAGCAGAACCGAGCCATTTCATTTGACTCTGGTACGTATGTAAAACAAAAAGTGCATAAGTAAAACAAAGTTACTGGAACGGCATTGCTAATATCTCACCTGGCAAAGGTGACCCATATTGTTCTCCTTGTGTATCCAAACTCGCTAAGGTTTGCATTGCTTCTAATCTGGCTTTCTTGGCAGATCTTTCATTTATCCTGTTGTTTATTGATACTGCGAGATGAGTTTTTGTCTTGATCTTATGTCCTAATTTCAGTGTTTGTGACCAGTCTGGATTAGTTTTATCATGTAGGTTTGCCGGTACGCCTGCAATGTGAGAAGCAGAGCATTTGCATTAAAGCTCAAAAGTTCAGTTTAATTAGCAGAAAACATAGCTTTAATTAGCAATTTACTCTTACCAGATATAAAGTGGTCACCACGCACATGGGTGTAATTAGCTTTTTCCTCAGTTAAGTCCTTATGTTTTTGAACCACAGCACATGGCATTCTCTGGACAGTTCGTCATCTGTTTTGTCACTGTTTTTAATTATTTTGAGAATTCTGAAGAACCGTTTCTCTTTGTCACGAGTAGCATTATTACCGCAATTATATCCCACACACAAAGTAGGCATTGTCTTTCTTCAGAGGCAATGAAATCAAAAGAAAATCACAAAGCATTGCAACAGCTGAAATGTAAAGCACTGGTTCCTGGTTATCATCATCTAACATAACGGACTTCTGGGTTGGGACATCAAACATGATGTCACTTGCACACAAAGAATTGATAATGAATTTCAGTGTCAACCAGCTTCTTTAATTTATTTAGCTTTGCCATAGCAAGATTATATATGTACATACATTATGGCTGGGAAACCACTACGGTTACAGTGGCCCCATTGTACCTAATATTCATGTGTTTGAACTGTGGGGGAAACCAGAGCACCTGGAGGAAACCCATGCAGACACAGGGAGAACATGCAAACTCCACACAAAAAGGCCCCTGTCGGTCGTGAGGTTCGAACCCAGAACCTTCTTGGTGTGAGGCAACATTGCTAACCAATGCACCACTATGCTGCTTCTTTCCTTGATCTCACACACATCTGCTAAACAAGTTGTGACTACTAAAGAATGGTAGAGAACTGAGCAATGGTACAGAACTCTGACACTTTAAAGGTCATAGGCAAGGGTTGGAGGTGGAACGTAGAATATCGACTTTATTTTCTAGAAGAAAGACCCAAAAAGCAAATTCAATCTTCCTGGTGTCTAATTTGCACCCTAAAATTGAATAAAACGGTAAAATATACTGGTTTGCGCAAGTTCCGAAGGTTTGTATACATCTCACTTATGCGCACTTTTACCACCAGGGGACAATCGTCGTGACGTCATTCAAGCCAAACAGACTGGGAGCAGTTCTGTGTTTACTTGCAAATCAAGCACACATGTACGGACTTTGGTTGTGAGAGGTTGTGTAAAATGTCTGAAAGCGATAGCAATTTTGAAGTAGGAACTCTCCAAATTGAATATCGAGAGGTGAAACCATATATGTGTGAACCTATGGCCGTTGCAAAGCAATCGGTGAATGTGGCTCACTGGTTTGACCATGCAGTCTCGGAATCAGACAGCGACTCGGCTGACTCTGATCACAGTGACCCCGGACCTCAACAAGACTCGCGCCCAACTGATTTATCCTGGTAGTTATGATAAATTCCTACTTTTGTCATAATACAAAATAAGAGCCCTTTTGAAGAATAATTAAACCGCCCTACCTAGTGGATATAGGTAATGATTACTTGACAATGTGCCGGTAGACCACATTAGCCTGCCATCCATGGCATTATACTATTTATCATTTCCACAATGATTGTACAGGATTCCTCAGGATTCTTCACTTGTCAATTGCAAGCAAAGGTAAAAATGTTTACCTCCAATCTTCTCCTTTTTGCTTGGGCATTGCTGGTCCATTTCTTCTTTGACTGCTTGATTTTGTTTCACGCACACAATCCACTCTCTTCGCCTCATCTCCTCTTTCGGAAAAAAACTACCCTCTGGCTTCACACGCACAATCCACTCTCTCCGCCTCTTCTCCTCTTTCAGAAAAAGTCAACCCTCTGGCTTCAAACACACAATCCACTCTCTCTGCCTCGTCTCCTCTTTCGGAAAAAGCCAACCCACTCGCTCCACCTCTTCACCTTTTTCGGAAAAGCCAACCCTCTCACTCCACCTCTTCTTTTTTTTTTGGAAAAAGCCAACCCTCTCACTCCGCCTCTTCTCTTCCGGAAAAAGCCAACCCACTTGCTCCACCTCTTCTCTGTTTTCAGAAAAAGCCAACCCACTCGCTCCGCCTCTTCTCCTTTTTCAGAAAAAGCCAATCCTCTCCCTCTGCCTCTTCTCCTCTTCCGGAAAAAGCCAATCCACTCTCTCTGCCTTTTCTACTCTCTTGGAAAAAGGTAAAAACTTCTTGAACTGGTCCTGTTGTTACAGTTCACTGCACAACAATAAGGCATGGTTTTTCTTTGGAAATTCCTGAATGCACGTCTGCACTCAAGCTGAACAGCAATGCAAGTAAGCAGAAGTGGACTCAACTCAAGAGGTTTGTTTGTCTTGAATGACGTCACGCCATGAAAATAGCCGAACAGAAATTTGCCGCGATCCTCACTAACTTATTTTAATTATTATTAATAATACTTCTTGGGACCAGAAGAAAATTACAGAGTTTTTTTTTTTACATATAAAGTTTCAAATGTGCATAAATTGAAAACCATTGCCTATGATCTTTAAGGTTCTTTTATTTGTAATTTCAACCATATACAGTTGATACAGTACACAGTTAAAATGAAACAATATTTCTCCAGGACCATGGTGCTACATTAAACATCACAGGACTACAATCAATTGTTATAGGAAAACAATCAATGACGAGGTGGTGTCATGAAGTGGACTTACTGTTAAGCTGATGATTTTCCCATAACAGCAGTGTTCATCTTCTCTGATACCACATCAATTTGGCAACAATTACAATTTTTATTAACTGAAGAATGACACATCATACTTTTCATCCATTTATTGTTACATTTAATGTTCTGGAACATCAACAAAACAAGTTAGCTCCTGTTATCGCTGATGTTATAGTAGTTATAAACAGTCATTCCTGCAGCTGCCTATCTTTTTTCCTCTCTTAAATGCAGCTTGTCTTGTTACCAAGAAATCACTATCAAGATATTCAATAAATGTCTACTCAGAAAAAAAGCATATCAACAATTATACATGTTTTTTATTCAGCTTATGAGGTATAATACAAGTCCCTGTGAATGAGCTGTTGCTATAGAAATGGGAATGCATTAGAACAAGTGCATTAATATATATAATAAAGTGATTTGCAGCTGCATTACTGTCAGAATTGCTATTATAGAAAAATAATCACCATCTTCTTTGCATGTATCAGTGAAGTTTAGTAACATAAATGGGTTTCAGTGACAAAGCACTCACTCATACCTCAGGACAATTTATGCATCCATCCATCCATTATCTGTAGCCACTTATCCTGTGCAGGGTCGCAGGCAAGCTGAAGCCTATTCCAGCTGACTATGGACCTTGTGCACCAATGTCATAGGTCAGAGGTCAAGTTTGCCTATCCGCCATATTGAGTATCAAGCCGTAGCT
>JAPEKM010000012.1:26510441-26521405 GCA_027575975.1 Cathorops multiradiatus
CATCTATGTTCTATTCTGAATAAAATATGGAATTTTGAAACTTCCACATCATTGCATTCCGTTTTTATTTACAATTTATACTTTGTCCCAACTTTTTTGGAATTGGGGTTGTATTAGAATCTAATAATCTATTGTAAAGTGTATTCATGGGATGCAATATCACTTTCTTTTACAGATGGGAGCCCAGGAATTAAATTAATGCAATTAAATAAACTATTTTTAATTGAAGGTATTGTATTTAAAACTGTATGGATGTGCCAGAAGCCTACATAAAACCATGCATGCAGGGCATTCTCAGTCAAAAAGGATTAACAATCCAAAAGTGGAGTCTGGTCCATTAACACAAGAACTTATTGCCATGTTTGTGTATAGCAAACAAGCAAGTTATTAAAACCAAGAAGTAAACTCAAAAGAAGTGGATATAGAAACCACTCAGTGGGATAAATCCTTACACATTAACAAAGAAGGAGTTTTACTAGGAGTTGGAAAATTATCCATCCATTGATATCTCCAACTACCTGGTGCTGCAGACATTGTTCTACATGGACAAGCAGATGAAAATCTGGAAGAGCATGGAGACATACTGTACAACTTTTTTATATGTGGCTGGGTTAACGATCTGGGGATCAGGACACTACAAAATAGATGGCGGTATATGGATCTAAGTGCAGGAAGAGTATTTATTAGCAGGTGCTAGATTTCCAAAAACAAAACGCAAAAGAAAGCAAAGCAGAATCATAAAGCAGAGTATTTACAGCATTATAAACATGGCTAGAAAAAAACATGACAGTGATGATGATAATACTTCATAAAACCTCTGTGAAAACACCTTCCGTATCTATGCGTGCTGATTGTTCTCAAATCAGTATCAGGTGTTTCCCATAGCAAGTGGGTCCCAAGAGCATGCACAACACGCTCTGTGAGTGAATGCAGCCACTCGAGCTGCACCACACTGAAGCACACAAAGGTGTGACAGTCAAGTGTTCACCTACTGTGTGACCACAACTTTTAGCTCATGTGTATATCACCATGCATTGCCACCAAAATGCCTCATTTTCATTGATAACCCATTGCAAAGCAGCGCAAGCTATACTATGACCGTAGCTTCATGAAGCTGATGTGATGTCGGATGCAATCCAGCAATTGTACCCTATTATGAGTAAAAATTAGCTTCAACTTGGAAAAAAAATTGCGGCCCACTATATGGTGCCTCGAGGCCCACTAACGGGCCACAGCCCAGTGGTTGAGAAACACTGCCATACACTTTTCAAGTGGAATGAATACATTTGTGGGTAAATTAAGAAGAACAAGCCTTTATTTTTGTCTGACACACACACAGAGCACGTGTGCAGTGGGCAGAATAAATAAATAAGTTTGTGGATAAGTTATATGGACCTGTGATGCCTGCTGGAAGAGAAGAGCAGGGAGGATTGAGAATCAAATGGCTCAGGTTTGTTTATACCCAATACTAAAACTTGTAGCGTCCTAGCAACCACCGTGAAGATGTGGACAAAAAGCCCAGAAATGCCTCCTTACCCAGGCAAAAACGATACAGGATTTATCTTGTAGTGCCTTGATCCCCAGATCTTTAACCCAGCCACATATATAAATTTGTACAGCTCCATGCTCTTCCAGGTTTTCATCTGTTTCTCCATGTTGAACAATGTCTGCAGCACCAGGTAGTTTGAGATTTCAGGGAACTCAATGGATGGATAATTTTCCAACTCATAATTAATGAATGAATAACTTTATTTAAACATAAGTTGATTAGCAGAGCTGGTGGGGTCATGCATGTACAGATACAAATAATTACCAATACAAGAGACAAAAAATATACACAATCTTTAAAAAAAACCCTTAAAATCTGTTGAGTATCTGTTAATCATCTTCACATTAAGTTAATTTATAGTATGCATACTTACTGTCTTTGTATTTAGCTATGGCAATGAGATAAAAATTAATTCTACTAATGTCAAATTTAGTGATTACATTTTTCTTTCATAGGAAAAATCCTTCTTTGTTAAAGTGTATGTAATGCCCCAAACCACACTTTTTTTCCTTGTATAAAGTGTAACCCTGTTAAAAAATGGGTTAAGATAGGAATGAAAAAAGAAAGCTATAAAACACTGAATTTATTATTATTATAAAAAGTTTAAGTTAATGCTTTTATTCCTGTCACTACTGTAGTTGTGATAAGTGATGGATAAATCTTTTGTTTTCACCATTGCTGCACCTGTTGTTTTGACCAGAAGTGACAGTGTAGTTGGGGGGGGGTCTGGGAAAAAAATCTTTTTTTTTTTAGCCATCACGTTGGGCTGGATTGTGCTCTGTGCGACAATATCTAAGCTTTCACAGAGTTGAAAAGCAGTTAGAAAGAAGTATTGAAGTTGAGCAGTTATCAGAAGAATGTCAATTTTTTCCTGCAGAAACCATGAGACTGCCAGAAGTGGCAGTTTCAGCTGACAAAATACTGCATTTTGTGCCTTGGTCAGGTCTTTTGCTGAGGATGTGAAGATTCCAGTGAAAATGATCCAGTATTTCAGTAGATGGCAAGCCACCCTGCTTGATTTCGAGGAAATCAGATCTCTGTTGCCACTGAAACAGCCGGATGAACTATCTGACATGTATTAGGATTGTGCCAGTCACTCTGATTGGTACCAGCTGCAGATATACATCATAGACTTAAGAGTGCACTCTGACTTGAATAGCTTTTGACTGATTTAACTTTCAATGGATTGGAAATTCAAATCAACTGGTCATCAGACACTGACTTTGACATAACATTTTGGAAGAATTCCACATGTAAGGACAAGTGACAAACTGAAAAGTCTATTTATTTTTATTAAAGGGCCCAGTTTATTATTTTCCATATATTGTAAATAGGTTGTAAATTTTCTTTGCATTCATCTACTAAAATTACAGTTCAACTACACCTCTTGTGTTGTAGTATAGTTATTGCACTCGAACTTGGCTCCTTCCAAACCTAGAGTGAGGTGTACTTATCCAGGAGTGGGTTACAAAAGCAACAATCATTATGTTGATTGACCATGTGTTTCGAACCATAGTTGATCCAAAAGGCCATAAATTAATGGAAAATCAATATGATCAGCCTATTTTCACGGAATCTGCTGAGACTGAACTGGGAGATCCTGAAGGGGTGTGTGACATTACATGTAACAATTCAGGTATCAATTTCATTCCCGTGTGCAGCAGTGGTTAGACCAGTCTCCATATGGAATCACACTTTGGAGAGAATTCTGATAATGATTGGGATTCTTATGTCAGATGAAGGGGCAGATGATTATCAAGGATATTCCGGAGTAAATGGCTATCTTTTCGAGCTCCCAAGACAAGAAACTGCCAGTTCACTCAGTTCATGACAATCTTCCTCTGTAGTGCACGTGAGATAGAGAGATGGATATATATATAGAGAGATGGGCAGAACATGGTGGTTACCTTTCATCATGTTTTCCTGAACAAAACTAAAAACAAATCGAGTCTTGCAATATTGCAATCTGAGAGCATTTAAAACATTTCAGTTAATAATGATGATGATTGCATGCATGTATTTTTCTTCCTGTTAAAGTGCATCAGATATGATAAGAAAGGATGTCGTGAGTGTGTAAATGTTGCTCATTATCCTGCATCTGGTGCACTGTGTGTGTGTGTGTGTGTGTGTGTGAGAGATAATAGGGGAATCGATTAACTGTCCAAATGTCAGATTAAATGTCTTTTATTAAATAAATGGGTTTCTTTTTGCTCCAATAATTCTCATGTGGTTGTTCTGGTGGTGGTGAACACTTGATGAATCAGATTTATTAGTAGTAGGTGGCACAAAATATGCCTACTTCGTTTGCACAAACCTCACCCATTGTCGCTTTAGATTAGTGTAATTTCTTGGAAATTCGTGAACCGAATGTCCTGTTGTATAGGAATTTGAACATCCAAACATAATGCAGCACTTTCTCAGAATTATTTTCCAACATTAAGATTCCAACAACAATATCCAATTTCAGCAAGTAAACAAGCACAGAGTCAGATGAACTGAAATGACCCAAATAACTGGGGTTCCACACGTGACATCATAAAAGATTAGTGTAAAACTTTGAGCGGGTGGGTGGAGCACAGAAGTACGGCAGGCCAGAACCGAGTTTCCAAAAACTCTTTGTTGTGACACTTTTCAGCATTTACACTCTCCCAGACACTCAGACACACGCACATATCAGTCGTCTGGTTGGGGAGAGAGCTCCCTTCCTCCACTCTCTCCCTCCTTATATAGGGTGCGGTCACTGGGGAAGACACACAAACACAGGTTAATTGACATCAGGTGTGGTGATTCTGCCACTTACCTTCCCTGACTCCGCCCTCCAGTCACACACTGATGCTTGACCACGCCCTTGCTGCCACAATTAGCCCTGGGGCAAGTCTGCCTTTTTCTTGGCTCTGGTGGCTGCAATTTATCAATAGTTTTGTGCTTAATAACAAAAATAACAAATAATATAAATTCCCCCCTGCTTTATTAATTCATTTTGATTGTTACTAATGATATATATTAATTTTAAAGCATTACAGTAAGGCATTATATACACTTTAATATGTAAGGCCCTATCCCATTGGTTTCTATATCCACTTCTTTTGAGTATACTTTTTGGTTATAATAGCTTGCTTGTCTGCTGTATACAAACATGGCAATAAGTTCTTGTGTTAATGGACAAGACTCCACTTTTGGATCATTAATCCCTTTTGACTGAGAACGCCCTGCATGCATGGTTTTATGTAGGCTTCTGGCACATCCATACAGTTTTAAATAAAATACTTACAATTAAAATTTGTTTTTATTGCATTATTTAATTCCTGGGCTCCCATCTGTAACAGGGAGTGATGTTACATTCCATTGATACACTTTACAGGAGATTATTAGATTTTAATAGAACAGATGAACCAAATTAATTGGGGATCTTTTTTAATGTGCCCTGATTCGTTACAAGTATGAATAGGTGGGCCTTAAAGTAGAAAACATTGAGAACCCCTGTTCTAGAACATTTCTGGTGATAGCCTTTCCAGTATTTTGATTGGTGGAACTGAGTAACAACATTTTAGTGGCATGCTAGAATCTTTGCCTAAACTAAAGTCATTCATTCAGCTTTGACAGTTTGCTTCATCCGCTCCTGGACAGGTGGACCATAGTATTTTCTTGTAGGCCTAAGTGACATTGTTTGTCATCTATGTTTTTTAGCCTTTAAATGTGTAAGCTACATTTTGCAATTTTGTATATGACATATCATTGCTTGTCACGAGCCAGCTGGGAAAATCTATGTCCTGATCTGATCTTTTACTCCATTCCCTGGTTTCCCTTGAGCCTTCGCTGTGTTGCAGCCAGCACACCTGCCTCTTATCAGCTCATCCATTGCTCTATATTACACGAGTTGGAGGTTCACTTGGTGCGGGATTGTTATCGCCTCAGGGTGTTTTTCACCTTTTTTTCTATTTTGGGTTCATTTATTTTGCTACTTTGCAGTGTGCTGTGGAAATACTTCACTCTTTTCTGTGGATTATGTTTGCCTCTTGTTTTGGGACTGTGATCACATTTTTCCTGACTTGGAAGCACTCTGAATTTTTTAACTTTAGTTTTTGTGCTGAGAGCACTTTTCCCACTGCAGGGTTGTGTTTTGGACTCTGTTATGTTTTTCTTTTTTGCTTCTGCACTCATCTGACAGTTTGTCTCTAGTCTTTGTTTTTCCCCCTAATTACCCATTCTAGTGTTTCTCCTGTCAGCTGCTCCCCTCATCCAGTCCTTCACCATCAGGATTAAAGACCAGCCCTCTTCACTCCAGTGCATGTGAGTTTGCTTTTGCGTCTAGCCAGCTCCTACTGCCATTTGACTCATGACCGAACAATCCAACCAGAGGAATGGACCCAGCAGACTTTGAAATGGTTAGAGCAGCTTTGACCAAGCAAGGTTCTATTTTGGGTTACCACTGGCAAGAGATTGCAGCTGTCCACCAGAGCATGATGGCCATCACACACACATTACAGAAACTCTCTTCTCAGATGGAAAGCCTTCAGAATGCAATCTCTAGTCAACCAGCACCTGTGCTAATCAGCTCATCCATTGTTCCAGCAGTCATTCCAGCTCTACAACCCTTCTGAGAGCCATGCCTGCCTGCCCCACAGCCTTACAATGGAGAGCCTGGGATCTGCCACTCATTCCTTTAACAGTGCTCCTTGTCAATGCAATTCCAGGCCTCTGCTTTTCTTTCTGAGAGCTCTAGAGTTGCCTATGTTATCACACTTCTGACTGGTAGGGCTCGGGAGTGGGGAACAGCAGTCTGGGATGCTGGGGCCCCTTGCTGTTCAAGTTACAAGGAATTCTCTGAAGAGATGCAAAAGGTTTTTAACTAATCATCCAATGGCAAGGAGGCAGCTAGGCAACTAATGGGCTCAAGCAAGGCAGCTGGCCAGTTTACGACTATGCCATTGAGTTTCATCCTTGGTTACAGCTGTGAACTAGAATGCTAGTGCCCTGTATGATGCATTTTTTCATGGACTAAACAGCTCTGTACTAGATGAGATCGTCCCTCATGACTTCCCTGAGACTCTGGATGGCCTCATGGACCTAGCTAGTCAGGCAGATACCTGGTTACACCAATGGAACCTGAAAAGGAACCTCAGGATTGAACCTAAAATTGTTGTTTCTTCATCCGAGACCGCTGCCTCCCCTGAAATGGAGCCCATTCAGTTAGACAGAACCTGGGTCACCCCTGAGGAGAGAAGGTGCTGCCATGAGACCAAGTCCTGCTTCTACCATGGCAAACCTGGACATTTCATCTCTCATTGCCCGTTAAAAGGCCCTGCCTACCAGAAGCAGCAGGGATATAGGTGAGTGGACTGACACAGTCTTCCCCTGCTGAGAGGCTGGTGCTCCCTGCTAAGATCATCTTTCAGAACAGGTGTCACCCTCTTAAGGTACTCACTGACTCTGGGGTAGACCAAAGCTTCATCAGAACCTCCTTTGCAGAAGAGCTGGTGGTCAACCTATGGAAGTTAGACTACCCTCTAACCACCATGGCACTCAGTGGCACCAAACTCATCACAGAGCCACTCACTCTTAAGATATCTGGGAACCACATGGAATCCATTTCTTTCTTTGCCATGAATAACTCTCATGAGTCTATTGTTCTTGGTCTTCTTTGGTTGCACCTGCATAATCCCCAGCTGAAGTGGACTAATGGTACAGTTCTCTCTTGGAGCACCTGCTGCTTGGCCACCTGCCTGTCCTCTGCCAAGGCTCCCCTCTGCTCCCATGTCTCCAGCCCTGATGAGTCATTTGACCTTTCCAACATCCCTGCAGAATACCAGAACCTTAGCCAGGTGTTCAGTAAGGCCCAGGCCACTGCTCTCCCTCCTCATTGACCTTACAATTAAACTATTGATCTGCTTCATGATACTACTCCCCCAAGGTGTTGTGTCACATTTATTCCCTCTCTCCCCCCAAGAGAGGTTACAGACAAGTAAATATCAGAGTCTCTTGCAGCTGGCATCATTTGTCCCTCATTATCTCTGGTGGGAGCAGGTTTCTTTTTCATGGTCAAGAAAGACAAGTCACTTAAGCCATGCATCGACTATCAAGGCTTAACTGAGCTCACCATTAAGAACCACTACCCACTACCTCTCATGTCCATGGCCTTTGAGCTGCTGCAAGGGTCCCAATTTTTCTCCAAGCTGGATCTCTGCAATTTCCTGGTATACATTAGGGAAGGGGACAAGGGGAAGATGGCCCTCAATATGCCCACTGGGCACTATGAATACTTGGTCTTACCTTTTGGCCTCACTAACACACCAGCTGTCTTCCAAGCACTGGTCAATGACCTCTTATACAATTTCATCAACCAGTTCATCTTTGTATACCTTGATGACAACTTGACCTTCTCTCCCATGCTCAAAACTCACTGGTCCCACATTAGACAGGTTCTGTAGTAGTTACTAGAAAACCAACTCTTTGCTAAGATTGAGAAATGTGAGTTCCATAAGCGCACACTCATTTCTGGGTTTCATCATCTCTCCAGGTAAGGTCCAAGTTGACCTGGACAAAGTCAAAGCAGTCTCGGACTGGCCCATTCCCTCCTCTCACAGGGCGCTGCATCATTTCTTGGTGTTTGCTAATTTTTATTGAAGGTTTATCAGGAATTATAGCTCCATTGTTGCCCCTCTTACAGAACTCACATCCTACAAGTGCTCCTTTCTCTGGAACAACCATGCTGATAATGCATTCACATCCCTCAAGATGAAGTTTTCCACTGCATGCATCCTTATCCCAGACCCTACAGCTCAGTTCATGCTTGAGGTGGATGCCTCTGACAGAGGAGTAGGGGCAGTCCTGTCCCAGAGATCATCCAAGGATGACAATATGCACTTCTGTGCATTCTTCTCACACTGCTTGACTCCAGCTGAGCGCAACTATAGCACAGCTGATTGGGCACTGTTGGTCATCAACTTAGCCCTGGAGGAGTGGAGGCCTTGGTTAGAGGGAACTGAGACCCCTTTTATCATATGGATGGACCATAAGAATCTTGAGTACATCAAGTCTACTAAGCAACTTAATTCACACCAAGCCAGGTGGTCCTTATTATTTTCATGTTTTAACTTTGTGCTTTTCTTCAGACCGGGCTCCAAGAATGCCAAGCCAGATGCCCTCTCCAGACAGTTTTCACTAGACTCTTAGCAAGACACCACAGAGCCTATCCTTCCCGCCCACTGTCTTGTGGCTGCCACCTGGTTCGACATCTAGAAAGTGGTCCAGGAGGCTCTGGACAGTGATCCAGTCCCAGGTAACAGATCACCTAATATCCTGTTTGTGCCCCTTTGTGTACATTGCCAGGTGCTTCAGTGGGGGCACAATTCTCTTCTTGCTTGTCACCCGGGGGTAGCCCAAACCCTCTCCATTATCAGGCAACACTTCTGGTGGCCAACAATGCGGTAGGATGTCAAGACTTTTGTGGCAGCCTGTGGAGTGTGTTCCAGAAGCAAAACTGGTAAACAGCCCATGGCTGGACTATTAAGACCACTACCTGTACATTATTGTCACTGGTCCCACATTGTCATGGATTTTATCACCAGCCTCCCCAGTTCTAAGGGTAACACCTGTATCCTGACTATTGTTGATCATTTCTCTTAAGTGGCTCACTTTGTCCCTCTTCCCTAGCTGCCATCTGCTAAAGAGACTGCTGAATTCCTTATTAACCATCTTTTCAGGATTCATAGCCGGCCACTGGACATTGTGTCTGACAGAGGTCCTCAGTTTTCTGCTCATTTTTGGAAGGAGTTTTGTAAACTCATTGGAGCCACCCCTAGCCTTTCCTCAGGTTACCACCCTCAGATGAATGGTCAGACTGAGCACACTAATCAGGGCTTAGAGGCCACCCAATGGTGCTTGACCTCAGGCAATGCATCTTCCTGGAGCCAGGCCCTGCCTTGAATTGAGTATGCATACAGTAGCCTCCCATCATCCTCTACTAGATTGACCCCATTCCAGTGTTGTCTCAGTTACCAGCCAACTCTCTTTCCTGAGCAAGAGGAGGAACCATTTGTCACTTCTGCCCAGGCCTTAATCCAAAGCTGTTGCAGGGTTTGAGCATGTGCCAAGCATAGTCTTTTACACTTTAGCCAACGACACAAGAGGAATGCAGAATGACACCACACACCAGCCCCAGTCGACTGTTCCGGCCAGAGGGTTTTGTTATCCACTGCCAACCTTTTCCTTCAAACTCCCTCCCGTAAGCTGGCACCAATTTCTAAAGTTATTAATCCCACTACTGTCAGGCTGATGTTACCTAGGTCCATGCATCATGTTCATCCTTCTTTCCATGTCTCTCAACTAAGACCCCTGGTCTCTAGCCCTTTCTCCCCTCCTTCCAAGACCCCTTCCCCCCCAGGTTCATTGATGGAGGTGAGGCCTACACAGTGAAAAAGTTGCTAAAGTCCCATTGGCGAGGTTGGGGGTTGCAGTACCTGGATGATTGGAAGGGGTATGGTCCAGAGGAGAGGTGTTGGGTCTCAGAACACTTCATCTTGGACCCCTCACTCATCAGGGACTTCCACTGCAAGAACCCAGAGGTCCCATCTAGGATGCCCTGAGGCATCCATAGGGGGTACTGTCACAAGCCAGCTGGGAACATCTAGGTCCTAATCTGATTTTTTTTTTACTCCACTCCTTGGTTTGCAGCATGGTGGTGTAGTGGTTAGCGCTGTCGCCTCACAGCAAGAAGGTCCAGGTTTGAGCCTCGTGGCTGGCGAGTGCCTTTCTGTGAGGAGTTTGCATGTTCTCCTCGTATCCGTGTGGGTTTCCTTCGGGTGCTCCGGTTTCCGCCACAGTACAAAGACATGCAGGTTAGGTTAACTGGTGACTTTAAATTGACCGTAGGTGTGAATGTGAATGGTTGTCTGTGTGTCGGTTCTGTGATGACCTGGCGACTTGTCCAGGGTGTAACCCGCCTTTCGCCCATAGTCGGCTGGGATAGGCTCCAGCTTGCTTGCGACCCTGTAGAACAGGATTAAGCAGCTAGAGCTAATGAGATGAAATAATAATAATAATAATAATAATAATAATAATGTTGCCATACCTTGAAATTGCTTGGATTGAAGTAAACTTTTTATTTAAATTGTGCTGTGTGTTTTGTATATTTTTAAATATATTGTCCATTACTAGTGGCATATATGTTAATTAATTTCATAGATTTACTTTCATGGGTCTGAAACCTCTATTTCAGTTAGCCTATAATTCAAGAGTCTATAAATCTAAACTATGTACCCATACCAGAGTTTTTTCACATTGTCTTTAATTAATATTAACCTAAGTTTGGTGGACTGCTTAAGGACTGTGCAGATCATCTCTGTGGGATACTTCTGTACATCTTCAACCTGAGCCTCAGTCTGGAGAGAGTTCCACTTCTGTGGAAAACATCATG
>JAPEKM010000012.1:28618149-28628264 GCA_027575975.1 Cathorops multiradiatus
CCCTCGCCGGCCACGGGGCTCGAACCCGGACCTTCTTGCTGTGAGGCGACAGCGCTAACCATTACACCACCGTGCCATCCTCCTGTAAATCATAACATCAAAACTACCAGATGGAAAATTTTGCTGAATATGTCATCAGAATGAGTGAGAGTGAAAGAACATCCCTATAAAAGTTATCTGGTTGAGATCCATGAGAAATCCATATCAGGAGAGAGCCTGGCCACTTTCCTATAACTCAAAAAGCACCGGCAGTTTCCCGACGTCCCATGATCAGAGAGTGAACTCTGTTGTACCAACTTCAACCTGCTGTTACTCCCAAAGTACTGAACATATCTTAATGAGATAATTTCTTTAGAAAGCAGATATGATAAGCTTTTTAATTATAGTATTCATGAGTTAAGCAATGACAGGTTCGTAAACTTAGACGAGTGTCTGCATGCACAATTTTCACACCACAGCCAGCTCGTGTCTGATATGCCTACTATTTAAGCTACGACTACTACTGTTGTTACTATTGTTAAAACTTTGGCCCAGAATCTGTTTCTTCTTGAAACCAAGACTAATTCAATTACTAGCAATTTACCTTACATGTCGCATTGTTATTTTACAGTATTATACACTATATGGCCAAAAGTTTGTGAACATCTAACCATTATATCCATGTGTTCTTGTTCAAGGTCTCATTCCAGATTTAATCCTCTCATTGTTATTATAATAACATCCACTCTTATGGGAAGGCTTTCCATTACATTTTGGAGTGTTGCTATGGGGATTTGTGATCATTCAGCCACAAGAGCATTAGTGAGGTCAGGCATTGATGTTGGGTGAGGAGGTCTGGGGTGCAGTCTCTGTTCCCGTTCATACCAAAGGTATTCAGTGGGGTTCAGGTCAGGACTCTGTGCGGGACACTCGAGTTTTTCCATTCTAACCTTGGCAAACCATATGTTCATGAAGCGTGCTTTGTGCACAGGAGCAGTGTCATGCTTAAACAGGTTTGAGCCACTTGGTTCCAGAGAAGGGAATGTGTAATGTTACAGCATACAAACACATCAACTGTGCTTCAGAGCTTCAGACTTTGTGGCAACAGTTTGGGGAAGAACCACAAATAGTGTGATGGTCAGGTGTCTGTATACTTTTGACCATATAATGTACTTCCTGGTAAGAAGCAAGAAGGTTCAGGGTTTGAGCCCAGTGGCTGACAGGGGCCTTCCTCTGTGGAGTTTGCATAAATTTTCACTTTGAAAATCTAGCACACAAAGTGAAACATTATAGATATAATTGTCATTAGATTTTAGCTGATTTATTTGGCCTGCCTAATCATGCTATTTTGATTGACTCTCACATACTGAATAGGCTTTGGGCTAACTTTGGGTTCTGGATAACGTGGCTTGCTATGACAGTTGTGTGGTTGGCTTGGCTTAGCTTTGGCATGTAACTTCCAAGATGTCACCTGCTGGTGGTGCTTTTTGGACCCATGTTCACAGCAGTGTGTACACTTTGGGACTGGTTTATATTTTCATTACTATGGACCTGTTTTTTTTTTTTTTTCTCCAACTTAGCTGCGAGAGCTAAACTGTCATGCTCAGCTCGACCCATCTGTATGCTCCCACTGCAGGTCACTCGGAATTACACGGGGCCTATGATGCATCCATTGCCCTTCTAGATGCTAGGAGAACCTGTGCTACACATCTTCTATACCACCCATTTGGTCCTTCCGACCAAATCGCTCATGCCACACTGACTCCATCAGGCCTTGTAATATAAATCATGAGTCCTTAATATCTGTGGACAGTTCTCACTTTAAGCATGTCTACAACTCTTTGGTTAAATCCCAATCATTTGCCTTATTAAACCGTAGTTCACTTACAGGCAAAGCCAACTTGCTTAGAGATGTTATTGAAGATAAAAATCAAATCAATAACCTCTTCCAATAGTAATTTTAATCTGGTCATTGATGGCACCATCATTAGACCTCTACCCACTGTATATAACCTCATGTTATCTTTGATTCTGCCCTTCCTTTTGAAAATCACATAAACTCCCTGTCTAAAATAGCCTTTTTTCACCTTCACAACATTGCACGTCTCCATCCTGCACTCAGCACCAAGGATGCCGAAACACTCATCCATGCTTTTTCTACATCATGACTAGATTATTGTAATGGTTTGTTCATTGGTCTAGCCAAGTCCTTTGCTCAGCTTCAATATATTCAAAACTCTGCAACCACAGTCCTCACCCACACTAAACATTCAGCACACATCACCCGTATCCTCCAGAACCTCCACTGGCTCCCTGGTCTATATCACATCCAATATAAATTAACCTGTTTACATTTAAAGTAGTGTAGTGGTTAGTATAACTGCTGTCTGTGTTGTGTTGTGTTTCTGTAACAAAGGCCGACACTTTCGCAGTGTTTGAATGCACTTTTATTGCCTGTAGGACAGCAAGGAAACCCACTGGTTGGTCACGTTCATATACAGCAGTCTCTCGGCACAGCTTCATAGGAAGAAGTTAGCAAATATTAGCTTAGCCTTTGAGCTAAGGTAGCTAACCATCGTTTCAATATGTAACAACAATACACAACCAATTTGATTCATTCTGTTAAGTGCAATGTGTTCGCCACCTTCTTAAATACAATATAATTTTAGCTGTGTTATTGCATTACATTATTTTCACAGTTTCAGTACAGTGCTGTGTTTTCAGTAACCTACCATGGGCTCAATCCTCACATACTGGTACTGAGGTAACATCACAGCCAGTATTTATGTGCACTGGCAACCAGTGAGTGTCCATGATACATATTGTATGTAACAGCAAATCTGATTGCTTGTTACTGTGTCAAGTGGAATCAACAGCTAAACTCTGTTACACTAGCACTGTCACCTCACAGCAAGGAGGTTCTGGGTTCGAGCCCAGTGGCCAATGGGGGTCTTTCTGTGTGGAGTTTGCATGTTCTCCCTGTGTCTGTGTGGGTTTCCTCCAGGTTTCCACCACAGTCCAAAGACATGCAGGTTAGGTTAATTGGTGGCTTTAAATTGACCATAAGTGTGAATGTGAATGGTTATTTGTCTCCGTGTATCAGCTCTGTGACGATCTGGCGATTTGTCCAGGGCGTACCCCACCTCTCACCCATAGTCAGCTGGGATAGGCTCCAGCTTACCCGCGACCCTGCACAGGATAAGCGGTTATGGATGGAAATCTGAAGCACTCCATGGCCACACTCCTTAATATTTAATTGAAGTACAGTCCTTCAACCCTACTCTCCCATTCACAGTCTTAGATCTTTATCTTCTGGTCTATTGTCCATCCTCAAATTTAAATTATCCATCATGGGTTCCAGGGCATTTAAGGTTGTAGCCCCCAAGCTGTAGAGTTCTCTCCCTCAGTGTCTTTGGGATTGTACATCGTTTTCTATCCAAATTCAAAAATCATCTTAACTCTTCTCTCTCTGCTATTCCTTCTCCTGGTATCTCCTCTCCTGATCACTGACTGTTCTATCCTTTTCAGTGCTTTGAGCTAATTTGTTATCTTCCATGTAAATTGTCATTTTGCTTTCTGTAAAGCGTTCTTGGGTTAGTGAAAGGCGCTATCTGAATTAAACTTGTTGCTTTTAGAATTCCTTCAGGAAGATAAGAACCCAACTATCTAAAGAACTTTTAAAGAACCTTTTTAAGGCAAAACTGGGTGCCTGGATGAGTCTTTCACTATACACTTAATTCAAACGCATGCGCTGTAACGTCAAATGGCGCGCTTAAAGTGCGCATGCGCAAGTCAAATCGGTCAAGTGACGTAAAATCACGATGACGTAACATGTACTTCTACAGCCATCTAGTGGTGCGAAACGCGCTTTCCATACCGGAAGTAAATAACACTTCGATTTTACTCACTGACGTTTTGTAATATCCTGTGTACACGCACAAGTGCTACACATATTTTAGTATCAATGCATACTTCCTTAAAACATTAAAAATATCTCTCGTCTTGTCACGTGCACTGTCTGTTTCCGTAATGACGTCACAGCGGCTATCAGGAAGTGTTTACACGACAATACAAAGCTGAAATCGGCTAATTATGTTTCTAAGTAAGTCAGAAAACATCCTTGAGCACTTTAACGGGATTCAGTGGTGTATGTTGTGATTCAGTTCGGCTCAATAGTTACAGAAACGTCCTTCAAAAACACTCTTGTTTCTGATTGGCTCTTACCTTCGTCTTGCTCGTCTCCCATAATGCATTGCGGAAATTTCTAGAAGACTTTTTGTGAAATTATTTAATTGTTCATTCAGTTGTCAGCGCGTCTAGTCTGTGTGTACTGAGTTGGTATAAAGTGCACTATTCGGCTGTTGTGTTTGTGTTGATTATGCGGTTATTTCCTGTTTCACCGTCAGCGAGGTTGGTAATCAGTTGTATTGCTATGCTGTGTGAGGGGACGGGTTCTCTAGCTTTGCGCAGTGGCAGTATCGTAGCCTATGAGGTTTATCCGAGGCGCGATTATTGCTAGTTGAAAACTTTACCCAATACCCCGCCTTGACGACTTGAAATATAGTCGGCGATGGCAATTTTTGACGGTCTCTATGGAGACTGATCTACTGGTTAAAAGAAAGATTAAAAAACATTTATTCACTAACCTTGATACTCTAATGATTATTGTTTATCAGTAAGTCTTTCTTTGGGAATAGTAGACTGTAAGTATTAAGCTGCAGTATGTACGCTGAAACGCTATTATGATAACGGTTATAGGTTTTAGTTTGTCAAACGACACATTAACAAAAAAACTCCGGAGAGCTCAAAGGCTAGTCAGAATGAAGTCATCTTTCCGCCATATTACCACTCCCATCGCATATGTTTATGAGTTAAACTGTCCGCCATATTACCACTCCCATCGCATATGTTTATGAGTTAAACTGTCGTATCCAATCAAATTTGTCCCAAGAAAAGTATCTTCTGACTTTTTTCATTCTCTTTCATAACCTCCTCTTATTTTATCAACTTTAACCACATTCCTTACATATCTTTATAGCGCTCTCTTCACCATTATTGTTTTTCCCTTTTCCAGTTCAAGTCTCTGATTATTTTTTGAACGGCTCTTTAACGACTATAATTATTTCAACTAAGATTATTTCAGTTTTTCTCTTATACAGTGTACCTTTCTCTTTCATATATTTATTATATATATTCCTATGTTTAGGAGTATGTGATTTAAAATAGTAAATAAAAATTATATATATACAGGAAGTAAATAATATTATTAATTGGAAGTAGGATTAAATAAGCTAATGCTTCTTCCTACTCCTTTTCAAACATGTTAAGTTAATATTGTCTCTATTGTTTTTAATTGAATTAAGTGTTTTTTTTCTTTTGTCTTTTGTGTTTGTTTTTCTTCTCTTATGTTTTGTACTACTTTGATATGTTTGAAATAAAGCATTCATTCATATATATATATATACACACACACACACACACATATATATCTCATTATCTGCAGGGCCGTCACTAGGTTTGAGAGACAGGGGTGGCTTAGCCCCTAGAGGTAAGATATTGTTTTCAGTGTCTTTTTTTTTTTCATTTTTTTCCAGTGCACTTGCTAAGGCGTCGTCTATAAATTCATTATTTTAAGAGCATCATACCTGGGAAACACTTCCCACCATTTCTATTCTATTGAAAAATAGCTTTCATTATTTAAATTGCTCACTAATGCTACTTCACCAGCTAAACTACACCAGTTAAAATGTGCTAAATTACAAAGAGTAAACAATGGTAGGTGCCATGCATTGCTGCGTAAATGGAAGAGGGCAAGTGGTTCGCCACTTATCATAATGTAAACCTTCTACAGAAGACAGTTGTCTAACCAACAGACTCTCCAACATCTTCATAAACCCTTAACCTGGCCATCAGGATGGTGAACTCCCCCACCCCTCTTTCACCTTTCCCCATCTCCCCCTGCACCCACAACCTGTCAGGAGCCCCTCCACCCCCCATGTCCGCTTTGCAATAACCCTGTTTCTGTGTGTGTGCGTGGTGTGTGTGTGTGTGTGTGTGTGTGCGCCCTGGACTTTGGCATGTCTTTGTCTACACCTGGCACAGAGAGAAACACATATATGTGAGGAACTTAACAATAAATCCAGAATTGTCTTTGATAGATTTGCGCTTAATCTAAAGTTTAACCCAAAATACAAGTTGCATAAATGGACAGTAGACAATAGACAATAGCATCATTGCAAAGAAGGATATCCTTGAGACTTTTTCACATTAGTCTGACAAAGTTTTAATGCAAATAAAGGAAGTATTATAAAGTACAATGTATTAATGAAAACACAAAATCAACAGTATATGAAACGTACAACTTAGAACTATAGTCAACCCAAGGAAGCACTACCATAGCACACGGTGCCGCACTATCAGACTGGTAAACATCTTCTTTCCCACAAGCCATCAGACTCAAACACTGGAGAAAGCTATGGACATTTCAAAGACACAGATGAACATTCCCTGAACATTTCAATCACCATGCCTCTTGCACTTTACCTTTTGCACCTTACATATTGCATCTACAATACTGACAATAATCTATATGACCACTGATATGCTGTGTGTGGTGTGTGTGTTTATATGTTAGTCTTCCTACTGAACCCTGTGTGCATGTGTGTGTGTGTGAGAGAGATTATTATCAATGTCCCATCTATAAGTTTAGTTCAACTGCACAAATTGAAGACTGGTCAAACACAATTTCAAACTTCTGTGCTAACCTTTGTTACATAGATTTGACAAAGTACACTTGAGCTTGAACTGAACCCACTTCAACAACTTAAGCTTAACTTCATTTTTACTTTGTGGGAGGAAGAATCAACGAGTGCCTTCTCTGTTTCTTAGTGGCAAAACGGTCAATTACTCTGCCGTCATTGAGCTGACTGACAATGCCATTTTCAATGGCCATGACTGCAAGGTTATGAAGCCTTTTTTGCCCCATTGTTTTACGCAGCCAAGTGTGAAGTCTACGCAGAGCACTAAATGACCTCTCGCATGAGCAGCTACTTACAGGCACAGTCAGAGCTACTTGGAGGACTTCTTTCAGCAAGGGGAACATGTCTGCGCTGAAGAGATTGTGCACAGCCAGCATGTCTTGGGGTGTATACCCAGCATCTGCTTTGCGAGCAAGAAAGTTTCTGGCAACAAGGACCTCCTCTGCTTTCAAGTCAATGTTATAGTGCCCAGCAAGCTCTTTCAAATTCACTTCATTCAAGAAGTTGTCAGATTTAGGGCTGCATGCCTGTATTCCTTTAAGGAGTCCTGCATCTACACTGGCAAACCTTTGTTCAAGTTCACCAACCATCCTATCCAAACAGGGGAAAAGCAACTCTCTTTTAAAGACCTCAGAGTTCACTAATTCAGTGCGCAAACCAACAGTTGTGCCACACACAAAATCTGCCATCTTCCTCTGTTTCTGCCTTTTCTTGGTATGTGGTTCTGGAATGTCATGTGTGAGGCACAGAGCCTTGGTTCTCTCGAACATTTCTGTCGCAAATGCATCGGTGCGTTTACCTTTAAGTGTGTCGCACACAGCATCTTTTCCCATCAGTGCTTCGGCCAGGTCTAATGTCTCCTTCTGAAGGAGTTTGTGGAGACCTTCAGTGATGGAAAGAAGTGTCTGAAACATCAGCAAAGCATAGATAGTCAAGAAGCTTGCTAGCTTTGCTTTGATACCGGTGGCCATCGGCGACCCGGTGGCTGACAGGCACTCAAATATGGCAGGTAAGGTCTCAAGCACAGCATTGATCGACTGAAGCCGACATGCCCAATGAGTGTTGGAAAGTTGGACTAGTTCCACTGCCAAACCCAGCTTCAGCTGAGCATGTTTGAATGTGTGGTGATGTACAAGGGAGGTGGTGAAAAAAGAGTACAGAGACTCCAACAAATCAAATAGCTCCACCGCCTCAGAAACAGCCCTGCAGGTGTAGCACAACACCAGGTTGAGCTCATGTGCATAGCAGTGTATATAGATGGCCTCAGGATGAAGCCCTCTAAATCTTGCCTGCACGCCTCCCGTGGGTCCACTCATCACGGCGGCACCGTCATAAGTTTGTGCCACACACTTTACGTCAGCAATGCCGTTGGTTTGGAGCTGTTCTTGTAGCTTGTCTACAATAGACTGTGCATCAAATGCCATGAGCTCTGAAAGAGCCAGAAAATGCTCCTTTACCTGGCCCTCTGACACATATCTGACACAAACAGCCAGCTGCTCTGACCGTCCATCTCTTGCCTCATCTGCCATGATGGCATACATTTTAGAGCGTGTGACCTCAGAAACAATGACACTTGTCACTTCCTGGGCACAACACTCAATCATCTCATTCTGAGAGCCTGGTGACATGTATGTGGCATTTGATGGGGCATTGTGGCTCTGCAAGAATGGGTCGAACTTCCTAAGTAGCCCCATGCAAGCTAGAAAGTTGCCTCTGTTTGTGCTCTCAACACTTTCATCATCCCCACGAAAGGGTAGTCCCTGGGCCCCCAGCATTGAGGTGACAGCAACAACTCGCCTCAGGTATTCCCTTCTGGCCGCTATCTCAGTTGCCTCACCAGACATCATCAGCTGCACCACATCCCCCTGCTGGGTAGTTGCCTGGTACCCCCTCCATGGAGCAACACTGTCCTTATGGGACTGTGCCAAGTCATGCTTGTTGAAGACAGCCAAAGCTTTTTTCCAACGTCTGCAACCACTGCTAACCAAAGCGTCATGTTTAATGTTTTTGCCAGACACTCTACATGGGAAGCAGAATGCAGCATTCCGGCTAACTGAATACTCTAACCAATGGTACTTAGCAAACCAGCTGTGGTTAAATGCCCTTTTCTGTGCACCAAAGCTGTCCTGTGGATAGCTATTCAGCTTCACCTGTCTGGGACCTGTGTCTTTATCACCTAAATCAGAAAGGGGAGCAACAGCTTCTTGATCATTTTCTTCCTCATGGTGGCCTGCTTGTTCACCTTCTGCCTCTTTCTCAGATCCCTCTATGTCTCCCTGCAGATCTATTTGTTCGACCTCCTCTGAACCTGGACTCCTTTCCTCACTCGCGTCCACAACCTGTCTTTCTGCCTCACCCTTCATGGAGTCCAAAAACATTGGTAAATTTTAAGTTAATTTTATATCTGATCATATCATAATGTATGTTGTATTTTTCCAAAACTACAACATAAGGAAGGGAAGTAAGTAGGTTAGGCTATATGGCTGTTAAATGAAATGATGTTCTAATATTTAAGTTCATATTTTGTTGGCATAGGCCAATTTCCACATGTAAAGTTGGCCAGAATAAGGCCAAGGCACTCTCTAAGAGGAAAAACGCCTGAGTTGAGTACATACATTGCACATGGGTCATCATTTGCCAGTTGGGTTGTGCTATGTTTGATGTGTTGGGACTGATGATTGCTAACGCATATGGATTACTTGAATTTCGACCTTTATCTTGTCATTTAAAAGGGGGCATGTTGTACACGTTCTAATCAGGCATAGCCTACGTCATCATGCTGATATGCATGACTTCATACACTGAGACGCTGAAATCGATTAAATAAACCACTATGCCTCTTAAAACAAAACAAACAAAAAAAAGCAAATGTTAACTTAGCGACCACAACGTTCTGAAACTAGGCAACAGTTGCAACGCATTTAACTCAAGCAATGAGTTGCACAATGCTGTGGCCAAAATACTGTACATCGTTGTTTAGATCTTTACTGACCTCATCATCTTCTCCTCCTCCTCCGCTGTGTCCTCTCGCTCCTGACTTACTTCTACTTTCTTGAAAAATCTTCAAATATCCATCTAGCCAACGAAGACAGACAGGTTATACTCCCATGACAAAACTAATGCTAGTAGGCTACAACATCATGTTTTCCCACACCACTGACTTTGTTCACCATGGTAGTAACGTAATTCCTACTGAATTAGACAAGCTACAATATTGTCTTTCCTCACTTCCCGTAGCTCAATATAGCCCAGGTAAAGTTAAGCAAATGTAAACCGCTGACATCAAATGGCAAACTCACCATATGTATCTGCACGCAACCATAACTTTCCTAATCAAGCTCGATGACTCTGTGAAGATTCAAAGGGCGCGCTATTGCT
>JAPEKM010000012.1:30910306-30921819 GCA_027575975.1 Cathorops multiradiatus
ATAAAATATGGAATTTTGAAACTTCCACATCATTGCATTCTGTTTTTATTTACAATTTGTACTTTGTCCCAACTTTTTTGGAATCGGGGTTGTAGAATAAGTCAATTAAATTAAACCTAATATTGCCTATGTTACAGATGGGGTTACTGTCCAAGCCATGCAGTTATACAACAATAATATACACCTTCTGACCAATCGGATTTGATCATTCAATCATGCTGCGGTATTTCATACCTGTCTGTCTGTCTGTTACAGATACACTGACATGAGCTCTTCGACTTGTAGCTGTTGCAAAGCAAGCCACACTAGTTGGCGCACAGAGTATCTGGAATGCCTGAATGGAGAGATAGTACCCTATCGCTACATGCATGTGGAGGCATGCAGCTGTGACCAGACTAAATGTCTTGAAGGAGGCCAGTAGCAGTAGCAAGAGGAGTAGGAGCAGCAGCAGAAGAAAAAATGATAGGAGATACTCCTATGATGCAGTGCAGCGTCAGACTCCCTTAAGGATGTCTGTATTTTTCTCTCAGATATTTAGAAAAGGTTTCAAGTGCTTTATCATGCTTATTTTCAAATGTATCTTTTAAAGCACCGCTTTGCTTTTAAATTCAAATATATGTAACTGTTTAAATAAAGTGCAATTTTAAAAGTCTTTGGTTTGTTTTTGCTCGCTTGTGATCTGTAAGACTATTTAATATGAAGAAATAGCATCCAAAACAGTTATTGTCTGATTCTCTGTTGTAATTCACTGTGCACCAAGCAGACATCAAGTAAACAATATGGTAATATAAGTGAGATGGGTTCACTTTAAAATTTGACTGTTTCCTTTGTGATAACTAGCAAATATTAAGTACAATATTACAGAGATTAAAGCATTCATCCACCAATGATATGTGAAAATATCATTTTCACATATGTAGGTGTCAGGTGTACCACAGTAATAATCTTCTTCTTTTAGCCATTCCTGTTAGGGGTTGCCACCGCAGATAATGTCCCTCACCTCCTCCTATACTCCGTATCTTTTTCTGTCACACCAATTGTCCTCATGTCTTCCTTCACCACATCCATAAATCTTATCTGTGGTCTTCCTCTTTTCCTTCTACCAGGCAACACCATCTCTGGCATTCTTTTCCCAATATACCCTGGATCTCTCCTCTGTCCGTGCCCAAATCATCTCAATCTTGCCTCTCTCACTCTGTCTCCAAGCTGTCCCACATGTCCTGTCCCTCTAATATACTCATTTCTCATCCTGTCCAACTTTGTCACTCCCATTGAAAATCTCAACATCTTCAACTCTGCTACTTTCAGTTCAGCCTACTGTCTTTTTGTCTCCAAATCATACAACATCACTGGTCTTACTACTGTCTTGTACACATTCCCTTTCACTCTTGCTGGTACTGTTCTGTAACAAATCATTCCCGACCCTCTCCTCCATCCATTCTAACCTGCTTGCACTCTCTTCTTAATTTCTCTTCTGCACTTGCCAATACTTGTTACAGTTGACCCCAGATATTTGAACTCATCTGCTTTGACCACCTCTATTCCTTGTAGCTGTACCATTTCACTGTTCTCATCGTCATTCATGCACATCTACTCCATCTTACTCCTCCTGACTTTCATTCTCCTTCTCTCTAATGCGTACCTCCATGTTTCTAAGTTTCTTCCACTTGCTCCCTGTTCTCACAACATAATATCATCTGCAAACATCACTGTCCATGGGGCCTCTTGCCCGGTGTCGTCTGTCAGCTTGTCCATTATCACTGCAAACAGGAAAAGGCTTAGGGCTGAGCCCAAGTGCAATCCAACATCCACCTTAAATGTCTCTGTCATTCCCACTGCACATCTCACTGCTGTCACACTGTCCTCATACATATCCTGCACCAATCTCACATACTTCACCATTCTTCAGTTCCTCATTCGGTACCACAACTCCTCTCTTGGCACCCTGTCATATGCCTTCTCTTAATCCACGAACACACAATATCACTCCTTCTGGCCTTCTCTGTACTTTTCCATCAACATTCTCAAAGCAAATGTATCTGTAGAACTCTTTGCTCGCATGAAACCATATTGTTGCTCACATATCTCTACCTCTCCTCTCAGCCTAGCTTCCACTACTCTTTCCTAGAACTTCATGCTGTGGCTGGTCAACTTTATTAGACTTAGACAATCATTACTGTCATTCAGAATGCAACAAGTGTACACCAAATTAAATTTTGTTGCAATTTGGCTCAGCACAGAAATAAATATGAAGTGTATTAAATTTAATTTAATTATGAAGCAGCAAAAATATTATAAAGTGTAATAGTATAAAGTGACCTGTGGAATTAGGAAATGTTCAAGTTATAAATAGAAGTTTAGAGTTTGAGTTTGGAGTTCAGCAGTCTGGTGACCTGGGGGAAAAAGCTGTTACAGAACCTGGTGGTCCTGCACCTAATGCTGCAGAACCTCTTTCCAGAGGGGAGAACAGTCTATAGTGAGGGTGTGAGGGGTCACTGATGATGTTTCTGGCTCAAGACATGCAACGCCTTGGTGCAATGTCCTGAATGAAGGGAAGAGAAGTCCCAATGATTTTCTCTGCTGTCCTCACCACTCTCTCCACATTCTTCCAGTCAGAGGCCATGCAGCCTCCACACCACACAGAGATGCAGCTGGTAAGAACGCTCTCTATGGTACTTCTGTAGAATGTAGTGAGGATGGGCGGGGGCAGGTGGGCTCTTCTCATCCTACGCAGAAAGTGCAGATGTTGCTGTGCCTTCTTGACCAGTGATGCAGTGTTCACAGACCAGGTGAAATTGTCTGTGATGTGCACCCCCAGGAACTTGGTGTGATTGACCACCTTCACGGCCGTGTTGTTGATGAGAATTGGAGCGTGGCTGGGTTGTTTTTTTTCCTGAAGTCAACAATGATCTCTTTAGTTTATGCCTCTATAGTTACTGCAGCACTGAACATCACCTTTGTTCTTTTACTCCTCAGGCATCCTCTCACTTTCCAAGATCTTATTAAACAATCCAGTCAAAAAGTCACTTGCCATCTCTCCTAAGAATATCCATGCCTCCACTGGTATATCATCTGGGCCGACTGCCTTACTACTTTTCATTTTGATTTCTGATTCACTATCTCCACATCGGCCAACCTTCTCTCTCTTTCATTTTCTTCATTCATCAGCTTCTCAAAGTACTCCATCCACCTTCTCAACATACACACCTAACCTGCTGCTCAGCCTTCCCAGCTTGATCTCATTGTCTTGCTAATTGGTACAGGTCCTTTTCTCCATCCTTACTGGCTAACCTTTCATATAGTTCATCATACGCCTTTTCCTTTGCCACTGCTCTCTTTGCTTTCCGTTGCACCTCCTTGTATTCTTGTCTGCTTTTTTTTTATTTCTCTTTTTATCCCAGTTTTGTTTTACCAACTTCTTCCTCCTTATACTCTCCTGGACTTTCTCATTCCACCACCAAGTCTTGTTGTCTTCCCTTCTTTGTCCAAGCACCTTCCTAGCTGTTTCCCTCACCACTTCTGCTATAGTTGTCCAATCATCTAGTACCTCTTCACCCAATGTTTGTCCCACCATATCCATAAATTCTGAATTACAATCTTCCTCCTTCAACTTCCACCATCTGATTTTTGGTTTAGCTTTCTCTCTCTTCCTTTTTTTTTTTTTTTACCTCTAAGGTCATCCTCCTAACGAGCATCTGATGCTGCTTAGCTACACTCTCCCCTGCTATCACTTTGCAGTCTCCAATCACCTTCAGATTGCATGTGCAACATAAAATATGTTCCACTTGAGAATACTTTCCTCCACTCTTATATGATACTCTATGCTCTTCTTTCTTCTTAAAGTATGTATTCACGACAGCCATTTCCATCATCTTTGTAAAATCCACCACCATCTGCCCTTCCATATTTCTCTGCTTCACTCTGTACCTACCCATCACCTCCTCATCACCCCTGTTCCCTTCTCCAACATGTCCATTTAGGTCTGCTTCAATCACCACTCTTTCCTTTTTTGGTATCCTTTCAACCACTTAATTGAGCTCATAATATATATTAGATTGGCGAACTGACAGATGGAGAGATCCTATAGAGACGTCCTCCTGCATAAACTTGAAGAGTTACCCTTGTTGCATTGTTCTGTCCTTTTGCATATACTGGATATGCTGTTAAGGTCAGAAGTTTACATACACTCATCATGAACATGAAGATCATAGCAATATCAGGCTTTCAGTGATTTCATGGTTCTTTTTCGAGGTAAGGAAGAGAATACAACACACATTGTACATCTTTAATAGGAAAAAAAAAAGAATTTGGTGCAAAAGTTTTAATTTAATTTGGGCTTTCTGAAATAAACACAGGGTCAAAATTATACATACAGAATACAGATGGTGGTGCTGTTCCAACATGTTTTATCTTACCAAGGCCTGTTGACTTCCTGATCACGATCATGATTGGCTATAGCTGGAAGCTTCTCTGTGCTAACATACACAGGGTCTATGATGAGTGCATATAAACTTCTGACCTCAACTGCACAAGTTTTCATTACTACCAGTGACATGTAGTGATGATTTAGCCATACTTTAAATTCTTCTGGCTCTCGTACATCACACCACAAGAGTGTCTTATTCAGAAGTGTCAAAACCACAAGCTCATCTTACTGACTCTGATAGGTGCAGAATAACCAGAGTATGTTTTGACTGGCAACAGGAACTTGCTGTTTACTTTGGAGCCTGTTCACTTTGGTGATAACATCTGTCTTCATCTGAAAGTTCAAGGCTTTAAGATAAAGGGCAAAAGGGTTTAAATACAATTTGTAATCTGTAATAAAATCTTTAAGAAGCTGTAAGAAACTCACAAGAATGACTGCTTGGGTGGCTCCCAAATGGCACAATAAAAAAAAAAGCATATACGCTCACATATTGTAGTGTTTGATGTGATGATGTTCATATAGCTTAGAATACTTAATACTGACTGTATAGTACCAGTTGCAAGTTTGTACACCCTTACTCATTCATAGGTTTTTCTGTATTTTGACTATTTTCTACATTATAGAACAATACTGAAGACATCAAAACTATGAAATAACATCTGGAATTATGTCATAATCAAAAACAAAATATTTGATGATTCAGAGTAGCCAGCGTTTACCTTGATGACACTTTGCACACTATTGGAATTATCTTAACCAGCTTCATGAGGTCGTCACCTGGAATGCTTTTCAATGAACATGTGCCTCGTCAAAAGTTAACTAGTGCAATTTCTTTCCTTCTTAAATGTTTTTTGAGATAAAACGGTAAATAATAAAAATACAGTAAATAGCCCTGTAGAACCAGAGCAGGTGGGTGGAGCACAGAAGCATGACAGGCCAGAATTGAGTTCTCAGAAACTTTTATTTTTTTCTCTGTATACATGGCTTTTCAGCTCATTCACTCTCTCACACATGCACACACATCCATTCGGGTCAGGAGAGAGCTCCCTTTCTCTGCTCTCTCTCTCCTTTTATAGGGCGCGGTCACTGGGGAAGACACACAAACAGAGGTTAATTCATGTCAGGTGCAGTGATTCTGCCACTTACCATCCCTGACTCCGCCCTCCATTCACAGACCAATGCTTGACCATGCCCCTGCTGCCACATACCCCCACCACCCGACTCAGGCTGGGGAGCCATCCGGCCTGCAGCCAACTCCTCCCCCCCTTGACGGGAGAGGAAATCCGCCATGACCATCTGTGCCCCTGGCCTGTGGACCACCTCGAACTTAAACAGCAGGGGTGCCAGATACCAACAGGTGATCAGCGCGTTGGCATCCTTCATGCGGTGAAGCCACTGCAGGGATGCGTGGTCCGAACAGAGGGTGAAAGGGCACCCCAGCAAGTAGTAGCGGAGGGTGAGGACCACCCACTTGATGGCTAGACATTCCTTTTCTATGGTGCTGTACCGGCCCTCGCGCACCAACAGCTTCCGGCTTATGTACAGCACTCGATGGTCCTCCCCCTCCACCTCCTGGGACAGAACAGCCCCTAGCCCTCTGTCTGACATGTCCATCTGCAAAACAAAGGGAAGAGAAGAGTCAGGGGAGTGTAACAGTGGCCCCCCACTGGACTGGATCTGGTGCCCCCTTTTTAGTGAGATCAGTCAGCAGGCTGGTGACTTCTGAATAATTAGGTACAAACCTACGATAGTAGCCAGCCAGCCCCAGGAACTGTCTCACCCCCTTTTTGGTCTTGGGCCTTGGGCAGGAGGCAATCACTGTGGTTATATTGATTTGGGGATGCACCTGCCCATTGCCCAAGTGGAAGCCCAGATACTGTACTTCCACCTGCCCAATCGCACACTTCTTTGTGTTGGCTGTGAAACCCAAATGGTGTGGAAAAGGCCTTTTTCTCTTGGGATAATGGAGTCAAGGGGGTCTGCCAATATCCCTTTGTCAAATCCAGTGTCGAATAAAAACAAGGCGTGCCTAGTTGATCGAGCAACTCGTCAATATGAGGCATTGGGTATGCATTGAATTTACACACCGCGTTGTCTTTTCTATAGTCCACACAGAACTGGACCAACCCATTGGCTTTGGGAACCAAGACTACTGGGCTGCTCCAGTCACTGTGGGACTCCTCTATGATGCCCATTTCAAGAACGGCCTTGAGTTCTTCCTGAATCACCTTTTATTGTGTTCGGGCAGTCTGTAAGGGTGGCTGCACACTACCACCCCCAGGGGCGTCTCAATGTGGTGTTCTATGAGGTGGGTGTGGCTGGGCAGGGGTGAGAATATGTCAGAAAATTCTGTTTGCAACTGGGCGACCTCCATGAGTTGGGTCAGGGAGAGGTGGTCTCCACAGGGGACCGGAGTGGTGGGCGATGTCAATTTTCCTTTTTGAACCTCCAGCCCCAGTTCCGCCTTCTCTGGAACCACCAACGCCAACACCATTGGGACCTCCTCATTCCAAAGTTTTAACAGTTTGAGGTGGTAAATCTGTTACACCCTACCCCTGTCCATTCACTGCACCTCATAGTCGACGTCCCCTACTCGCCATGTGACCTCAAAGGGTCCTTGCCACCTGGCGATCAATTTGGAGCTCGACGTGGGCAACAACACAAGTACTTTATCCCAGTTGTGTGCATCCTCACTTACAAATTTCCAAATTATGTTTTTGAGGGTGCGATTGAACCGTTCAGCTAAGCCATCCGTTTGTGGGTGATTAACACTGGTGCAGATAGGCTTAATTCCCAATAACCCATACAGTTCACGCAGTATACATGACATAAACGTAGTGCCTTGATCAGTCAAACTTTTTGGGGATTCCAACTTGGGAGATGATGTGGAAGAATGCTTCCGCAATACTCGTGCTGAGATATTGCAAAGAGGCACTGCTTCTGGATATCGCATTGCATAGTCCACCAGAACTAAAATAAAGCGATATCCTCATGTTGACCAATCTAATGGCCTGACAAGATTCATCCCAATTCTTTCAAACCAGGTCTTGATTAATGGCAGAGGTTGCAAAGGCGCTTTTGGAATGGCTGCAGGATTTACTAACTGGCATTCACGGCACGCCGTACACCACCTACGGACATCACCGCGAATCCCTGGCCAATAGAACTGGGCCATTATTCGGGCTAGTGTCTTATCCTGCCACAAGTGTCCAACCATGGGATTAAAGTGAGATACCTGAAATACCAATTCCCGGTGGCTCTTTGGGATCAAAATTTGTGTTATCGGCTCCTTAGTCTGAGTGTCCTGCGTCACTTGGTATAATCTATCTTTCATAATGGAAACATAGGGGAAGGATGGGGTGGCATTTGGCTGGAGAGTTTGACCATCGATTACTCTCACTTGGTCAAATGCATGCCGCAGAGTCTCATCTCGTGATTGCTCTAACAGGAAATCTGTGAGGGATTCTCTGAGAGAGGGAGGAGGAGCCTACTGCTCCTCACTTCGATGCGGTGATGTAGACGGCTCTGTGACAGCTGCTCCTGCCAATGCCACACCGGGACCTCCCCCTGCTGAACTACAGCAGGACCCACTCTTCACTGAATGAGTCATTAATTCCTGAAATCCTGGCCAATCAGTCCCCAACATTATCGAGTGGGTAAGGTGAGGATTAACCGCCGCCTTTACGCTAAATTTCTTACCTTGAAATAGAATGTGGACTGACACTAAAGGGTATTTGTGAACATCCCCATGCACATACAACACCTTCACCAATTGTGCTCTCCCCAATACCTCGTCTTGCACCAGGCTTTGGTGGATTGAGACACAGAAGCGGGAAATGGGAGGGCACTGCGGGTGCAGCAGGCTGGTTATGAGGGAGCCGGTCCCCGCCTCCACGGTGGGGGAATGGGGCAAGG
The DNA here is from genome assembly GCA_027575975.1 of Cathorops multiradiatus. Taxonomy (NCBI): domain Eukaryota; kingdom Metazoa; phylum Chordata; class Actinopteri; order Siluriformes; family Ariidae; genus Cathorops; species Cathorops multiradiatus. Next base: position 30,918,648 of record JAPEKM010000012.1, read on the forward strand.
ATGAGACACAGAAGCGGAGGGGGAGAGAGAGGAGAGAGGAGAAGGGATCTGCGATCCTGCCATGTGAACAGCCCCCAAATGATCCTCCACCAACTCGATGGCCTGATCCAGCGATGCCAGGCTATGGCACTGGACCCACTCTGCTGTTCCTTTGGGAAGCCAGACGATGAACTCCTCCAGTGCCACCAGATCGATGATTCTCTCGGGGTCACGGTTCTCAGCCCTCAGCCACCGCTGGCAGGCATCCCGGAGTTGCTGGCCAAATGTGAACGGCCATCTGGCCTCCTCTATACATAGAGCGCGGAAGCGCTCGCATTGTTGCTCAGGTGTGCACCCCACATGATAGAGGACGGCCCAGCACAGGTCCGCGTAGACCAGCCAGCTGTTGGTGGGGAGCTGTAGCACAGCCAGCTGTGCTTTGCCCATTAGCAGGGGGAGGAGGTGCGCCACGCGTTGTTCCACTGGCCAGCCCGAGGCTTCTGCTGCCTGTTTGAAGAATGCAAGGAAGGCATCGGGGTCGTCATGCGGGTCCATTTTTGTTAGGGTGAGGTGGGGTGGGCCCGCGGCAGTGGAGGTGATGGACCCTGCCGATGCGAGGAGGTGCCAGAATGCCTGGCGATCTTCCTGTTATGCCAGCACCAAGGCCTCGAACCATTGTTCTTGCTCCTTTCGGAGGGCAATCAGCGCCTGGTGCTGGCTCTGTTGGACTGTGGCGAGGGCATGGATCAGGTCTGCGAAGGGGGGGACTGCATGGGGCTGTTCTCCTCTGTGCTCCATCCCAGGTTTCAGCACCACTGTAGCACTTGGAGCGGGTTGGTGGAGCACAGAAGTATGGCAGGCCAGAACTGAGTTTTCAAAAACTCTTTATTAATGACCAAGTTCTCCATGTATTAGCAGATACTATCTGTGCTGGCATCGTCTACAACAAGCACCAACAACCAGTGAAGGTCACCATTACCTTTGTCCGAGCAGGGAAGAAGTCATAGCCCCAGCCAAGATCCAGGGGTGGGTTACTTGCATCAGTGAGGCACTGGCAGCTCCTGGTCAACTTCAGGAGGTAACTTAGGTTCCCGGACATCATCTCATCCACCACACTCAGACCTGACATGGTCCTGATGTCTGGGGAATACAGATAAGTGGTCTTGATTGAGTTGATCATGCCCTGGGAAGACTGACTGGAGGGGGCTCAGGAGAGAAAGAGAGCCAAACATGCCAATCTAGTGGCTGACTGTCGGAGGCAAGGGTGGAAGGCCTGCTGTGAGCCTGTGCAGGTGGGTTGTCAAGGGTTTGCAGGTCAGTCCCTACATTGGGTCGTGGGCCTCCTGGGAATCGGTGGGCTGCAAAGAAGAAGGGCCATCAAAAACATCTTGGAAGCAGCAGAGAAGTCTTCCCAATGGCTCTGGCTGAAGCAAGGTGACACATGGCAGAGTACACTTCCTGGGCACAAGTCGGGACCTGATCACCCTCGATTGGGTCGCCTGAGTGAGAGTGTCTGATGTTAAGACCCGAAACACCCAGTGACCTCGAGAAACATCACTGATGATGTGTCCAGGTTGCACTACAGGTGTATTATAGAATCTTGGTGTTCAAACACCACTCCAGTTATGAGTAATGCAATGCGAGTTAATGCGTTTTTTTTTTTTTCTTTAATGTAAGCTTTGGAATTTGGTTTAAGTGAGATTTAGAATAGGAATTTTAGAGTAGCGGGTTTTGGGATTGCAACTTTGGAAGCTGAGGAAGGGAAAAGGAGTTTTGAAATGCAATATTTAATATCAAGACTTGTAATGAGACTTTTAGTGTGCAAGTTTTGGAAGGGGAGTTTTGATCATTAACAGCAGGGTCAGTTTATAAGTCACTGAGAAGCAAGTATTAGGGTAAGGATAAGAATTATAACCATGCTGGTGTAACAACATTAAAAAGTAATAAACCCCAATATTTAGTATCTGAAACATGATGCAGTTTCAGTGGAGGTGCAGTACAAAAAGAAGCAGAAATCAATTAATTTACCTGCAAAACTACATTCAGTTTTTATTTTTAGAATTTAGTCAGGCATCTGACAGACCTTTAATTTGCATGTTTGGTCTATTCCGGCATCAAATGAGTATGGGTTTATGCCATATCCATCCTGGATAAGCATTGTCTGTCAATACCCTCGGCTCATTTATCAGTTTACTGTTTGGACTCTTAATAGCTCCACTCTCAGGGGGCCTAAATGCCAGTGGACAAGATTTAATGCCACAGTGGCTCAGAACATGACTGATTACAATGAGTGTAAATGGCGCTATTATTTTTAATCTCTCTAGATATTTCTGGTCAAAATGTTTTTATGTAAGGTCAATTTATGGGATAACACACACACACACACACACCAGTTTTAGATTAATGTTGAAGCTTTTCATTTAGCAACCATAAATAAGCACCATTACACCTCCACATTTGTCTCAAACACATTTTTTTGCACAATTCATCACTAATGTTTACACAAAAATAAGCGTGCGCCAAAGATATGATGAAAAATATACGTAGCAAACATCTGCATCACAGATGTTTACAGTCTACAGCCACTGTTTTCATGTTACAATACATTTCTTTGGGCAAGTCAATCAGGGCATGTAGTTTGCTCATATTTTAGGTCATTTTGAAACAATCGATTAGAGACAGATTTAATTCAACATGTATGAGAATGCCAGTGGGTCAAGTTAACATACACCAAGTTGACTGTCTTTTGTGGAAGATTCAGAAATATCATGAGAAGCTTGTGAAAGGATAGCCCAAGCAAATAAAAGACAACAAAACCAAATGATAAATTCTATGTAAACTTTTCACCCACTTTAAATGATATAGTAAATAAAAGCTGAAATATATCTGTCTCTCTCTGCTATTATTTTCAAATTGAATATATAACCTAATTGACTTTACACAGAAAATATACTCACTAGCCACTTTAATAGGAACTTGTTTTTGACTCTAAGATTCCTGTTTGGGGCGACATGGTGGTGTAGTGCTTAGCGCTGTCGCGTCACGGCAAGAAGGTCCGGGTTCGAGCCCCGTGGCCAGTGAGGGCCTTTCTGTGTGGAGTTTGTATGTTCTCCCCATGTCCACATGGGATTCCTCCGGGTGCTCCGGTTTCCCCCACAGTCCAAAGACATGCAGGTTAGGTTAACTGGTGACT
>JAPEKM010000012.1:32430577-32446090 GCA_027575975.1 Cathorops multiradiatus
CCCTCTTGCGTTGTGGCGTGGAATGACATCACGCAGACCCGCGCTCCAAAATATGGTATAAATCAAAATTAACTGCGACAAGCTCACTGCGTCCACACTGCTGGGAAGTATAACCGGCCCTTTATTTTCATTTGTACAACACTGGCTAATGTTCACAATGTTCACCGAGACTCTCCAAAAGGTCACTCACTTTTCCATAGAAATGAATGTTAGAGGAAGGAATCTGTTTATATTTGTTTAAACAATGACTGTATGTATTGTAGTGAAGGTTTAGTGAACATTCTTTCTGAAAATAACTACACTATTTAAATTATACGTGCAACATATAATAGATTTGAGTAGATATATTACGTCAATGACTAATAAGAAGAAAAATATGGCCAGTTCATCATAACAAAATTCTCTAAAATTTGCCAAAACTGGTTACTGTAAAATAGTGATAAGCTCTATTCATGTCATATTATCATGACCAAACACTTGACTAATTATTCTGTACTTCAGTATTATTACGTCAGTGTATTAACAGTAGTGTTTTTTTCCCCACTGAGAGCATTTAGCAGATAACATCCTTTGCACTAGCTTGCATCTTGTAAAGCTCCATTATACGAAACAGTAAGCTGAAATTGGACCTTTTGATTTTGCTCATTCGTTCATCTAATCTACTTTAAGAAAAAGAAACTTCAGTTAGAGTTATTTGTGGCTCTTCAGTTATTAAAAAAAATTAAAAATTTCTTGAAAAAAAAATTAAGATTTAACTGTCTGTCGTCTTTTCATTCTCATTATTTAGAAATATCATTTAAGCATGTAATGATACAATGCGGTGTTTGCGCACTGATGTTAATATATTGCCGATACCCGATATTTACCCAATTTATTATGAAGGGATTGAAACCTATGTTTATGAACCTGTGCCACAATAATCTGCAGGATTTCAAGCTGTCATCGTGTTATCCTATTATCAGCAAAATGCAAAAAAAAAAATCAAAGGAATAATGCAAAAAAAAAAAAAGTTTGTGGATGACAACAAATTTACAGTGCAATTAGCAACTGATCCAAATTCTTTTTATGGAGGATCTGTGTACTCATTATGTGCGGACAATTTGCCACCACTCCTGATATACCACTCCACTCATACAGTATATATTAGAACATAGGCTAAATTTCTCCATGGTGTTTCAATGGTGCATTTAGGAGTTCCTTATATTTTGTCAAGAAATTTCATGTTTTCTTTAAAGATTCATTTATTACGACACTATTTTATTAATAGAGCTAATGATTCCAGCCATAATGTGCTGTACAAAAATGAATGCATTTTGTATAGTTATTCTGTGAGGTCAAATACAGAGAATGAATGGGGTGTAAAAGACACAGGAAAAAAAAGCTTACATGCTTTTGAAAGGCGCAAATACCACTTTTTTCATCTTTTAAAAAAAATTTCTATTTATTTCATAGAAGTTGTGCTTAAAACTTTTTGTGGATAAAGTGACCCTGAAAGCTTGCTGAAAACTGTATTTCTGTGGTTGTGAAGACATTAAAGAATGTCACAGTTTGTTGATTTTGCTGCTCAAAAAAACCTGACTCTTTGGTTCATTACCAGATTTAGTCGGAAAAAACACTAAAGTGCTCAACTGAAACTGTCCAAAACTGCAATGGACAACTCGGTATGTGTGTACGTGAGGAAATAAATAGCACCATATTTTTTCCAAGGCTTTTTCTTTAGTATTAACTAACCAGAGTCCGATTAAATGTAACTTTAAAAAAAAAAGGTAAAATATGGCAAAAAAGAAAATAAGGACCAAACATTTCTTTTTGCAAGCGTTAAGATATTTTCAAAGACGTTCTTCTTCAACAATGAAAATATTTGTTGCTTGTTTAAAAGTAAAATGGCGCTCCCATGCCACTCACCTGTGCAAAAAGCTTGTTCAGAGTGTGTAAGACAGGATCAAGCTTCAGACAACCCTGAAAACAACAAAGCAAAACGTCTCAGTCTCAGACATTGCTCGAAATTTAAAATGAACAGCTGATTGCGTAAGAGGCGGTTAGACTATAACGATTTAGTATATACACTATAATATACTATATATTATATGATTTTGCTTTTTTAATATTAGCCATTGGATGTCACCCAAATTTAGGCAATTAAATGACTGTGGAATTGAAACGAACTGATTAGTCGGAAAATTCATTTTAGTTTAATATCATTCACTACGTCGAGCGCAAAACGATTCCCGTGTGTACTTTGATTTCAATTGAACACACTCTCGCATGTGCACACAAATAAGTCTGAAAACAAGTTTTGCATTTAAACCTGCAAACTTTGCAGAGGACGTGGCCTTCAAAACAGATTTCATTGAATATATTAAATAAAATGTGTGAGACTGACATACAACCAGATACATGTGGTGCTGTCTGTGCTGAAGTATTAATAAGAATTTGCTTTATGATACTGACATAAATCTCCATCTCTATGAAAAAAAGTAAGTGAGCGAGTGAGAGAGAGAGAATGGGTGTCATAATGAGAGAAAATAAGAAAGATACTGATCCAATGCACCACACAGTGCAGGAATACAGTTAATAGTTTGTTTATTGGTCTTAGAGCAACACCTAATAATGTTAAAAATGTTTAAATTGGCGGCTTTATGATGTAACACAATAATAAATAGCAAGCATTATCAGAAACATCTCGCATTTCTTCTATTTGTTTCCAGAAGTATGTTTCCGCAAATCAAACGGACTGCATTTTTAAAAGAAATGTCACATTTTTAAGGAAAATGTTTTGACAAAAATAAGTGAATAGTATAGGTCTGCATGTGGCAAAGCGCCTGTGTGCATTTGCAGTCAATACGACGATATTTGCCTCGTCAGCGAAAATATGCAAAACTTGTTAATTAATATAATGCAAAAGTATAAAAGCTCGAACTGACGTTTGCACTTCTATAAAATGAAATCAAAATGGCGGAGCTGGTTTTCACTAAGGCTCGAGCCTTGTCTCCTCAGGAATAAGACTGTGTTACTGCAGTTTGCTTGGCATCCTGGAAATACATCAGTAATGCGAGATTAACAGCTTTATAAACGATCGTAAGTGATGGGTGGGTTTGTGTAACTTTATTGGTGACATGGAGCAAATTTGAAATAAAATAATCTAAGTTTTAGGGTCGCTTCCTCTCTCTCTCTCTCTCTCTCTCTCTCTCTCACACACACACACCTCAAATATTTTACAAGATAGAGACTGAAGCGATGTAATCAAAATAATCCTGTCTGTTACTACTTTGGCTATCAAGAAAATCTCTCTCTCTAAGTATATCCCAGTAGGAAATGAAAGTAAGCAAGAGCAAACACTCACACTCAAAGGCATGCTCACACAGTTTGTCTGTACAGTGACATAAATAACATTATACATTTATATGTATATATAATCTTTGTTCGCAATTGCTGTTTTTCCAAATCAAATTCCTAAAATTGCATCTCGGTATAAAATGTATAAACAATTACAAACACGCACAAAACTGAAAAAATGCTGCTATACAGTTAAAAAAATTTTTTAAATACAAAATAAATTCCTTTTTAAAAAAGCAATTCAATAATACTGTTATGAAAGGGAATGGCTGCTCGGTTGCCAAGTTCTATGAGTTGCATTGTGTTATACTATATACTAATTCAGAATTCTCCTGAAGAAAATATTTTGGGTAGCAGAATCCATTTTAAATCAATTACGCCGCCATTTTGGAAAATAATGCTGCAAAAATCACAAGTTTGGTGAAATTTTTAAAGGCCTCAACAATATCTGAATATTTACCTTAATGCACAGTATAATCCTGATGACTTCACTCTCTCAGGAAAAATGTCTGAGAAAACAAAGAAATGGAAAAAAAAAACACCATGAACAAACACTGTGTCTCACATGCTAAATTATTCCTGAAAAATAGAAAACCTAATTATGTTGATAAAACTAACTCTTATGGCTGACAAGTTTAATGTTCGTATGATGTACACCTGTCATGCTGTGATGAGGAACGGATATCGTTTGATCTGTCTGAAAATTCTTTAAAATTATAAAGGCATAGAAAAACAGAAGAGGAAAATTCACACACATACAACGTGCACACGCAACGCGCACATACACACACACACAAAATAAACTATTCCCAAACAAAAAAAAATCTCAACGGAACTTACAGGAATCTAACCCTCAAGGCTCTAAAAGTGTTTCGGATACTCAGGTTCGAATTCCTATGGCCTCTTTCCTTCTCAGCCAAGGTTTTTTCCCCGCAATATCTTCTTCATTGTGGAGGGATAGAAATGATAGAGGCACTCCGAATCTGAGAAGGGAGTTCTAGTTAAGTGTTTCCCCGTTCTGTCCTCTCTCCACAGCAGCCTAGAGATCCAGGCTAACCCCCTGCTCTGCATTGTACCTCGGCCCGGGCCTGGAGCTCTTCGGCTCGGTTAAGTGGCCTCAGCAACAATAGGAGGCCACGCGGGTGTCTGGGAGGCGTGTATGAAGCCCGTCTGTAGACTAGAGCCTCGTCCGAATGAATGGAGCATGTTAGAAAACACACAATTAGCATGTCCGCTGAATGCAAATCAGCATGCAGTGCCTGCCTTCGCCTTGGCTGGGCCTGGGGAACATTTAACAGGCTGGAAAAGGTCCTCCCCTCCTCCTCCTTCCGCTTTCCTTCTTTCCTCCATTCCCTCCCCTCTTGGCGTCTCTCAGTTGTGCCTTTCTCTCTTCCCTCTTGGGCTTCTGAACCATCAGCACGACCAGTTTCTGGAAGTACAGTACTCCCTCCAAGCATGTGTTCCAGAGAGCAGGATTTTGCGTTTAGTTCTGGGAGAGTCTGTGCATGAAGAATCCGCCACAGAAGGAGAGCCACGTTTTCCTCCGCGCTCTCTCTCTCTCACGTGTCTGTGTAAAATTTTCACAGCAAAAAAAAATCTGTGCTCTGTTTTTGGTCCAGTGGCCCGAATTTTTTTTTTCAGTCTTTTGTGAGCAATTGGCATCTGTCCCAGACACAGCTCCCGTACACCACTACCCTGTCAGAGTCAAGAAAGAGAGACAGAAAGGGAGGGAAAGGGAATGAAAGAATGAGACAGAGGAAGTTGGCACTGAGGCAGGACCAAAATGTGTACCTGGCAAAGCAACAGGGGCCTCATGGAGCCCAGCCTTGCACATAAAAATGGTGGAAGACTCGATACAGACCTACCTACTGTATAGTTCTCTACGTCCAATGAGATCCCATGCTCCAAATCACTCTCAAAAAGCTATAACTGATAATCATCACGAGGCATAAACGAAGAACTCAAAACCAAACCGGAACAAAATAAAATCTCCAGTGCCGAAAACTGGTGCATGAGACCTCAAGCAATGCGCTGGAGAGTGTGACTTGTTGGCAGGGTTTGGTTCGGCTGCAGTGCAGCGGCTGTAGACAGAGGGTTAAATCCTATTAGGAGAGCAGAAGCCCTCCCTTTCTGGCTAGGCCCGCTGGTGGGGAGGCCCTTGCAGCAGAAAAAGCAGCCGAAAGGGTTTTTTTTTTTTTGCCTTCTTTTTCTTTCCCTTCCCTTCTTTCCTGCCACGCTTTTTCAGTTTAGCTCCAGCAATCTACCCCATATCTTAAAGAGAGGACTGAGAGGAGGAAATAAGGGGAGCATAGGAAAGAGAGCCAGAGAAAGAGTGGACGGAGGGAGAGAGAGAGAGAGAGAGCTGACTAATGTTGAAATATGAGACTCAGTGGGGTGAGCCTCTTTCTCATCATACGCCCCACATGGTCTTGCACTTGAGAGGGAGGGAGAGAGAGAGAGAGAGAGCAAGAGTGGGAGGGAAGAAAAGCAGCAAATCCAGGGTGGTAGGAGTAAAAGAGATAGAGAAAGCGGGAGAGAGGGAGGGAGTGAGTGTGACATACAATCCACTCCTCCCCCAGTGTACAGACCCTGCATGCACTCACGCACCATTCTGGATTTCTGAAATCGCCTAATCCTGACGAGATAAAAATATGCAACAAAAAACAGGTCTGTGCTCCCGTGATGCCTGCAATTAAATACTGTCACTAAATTGACTTTGCTCTATTCTGACTATTTTTGTGAACTCTTGACTCACCTTTGAGACCATCAGCAAAGTACCTTGAATGTCCTGGGAATTGGGAGAAATTGAACTGGAGACAGAAAAGCTAGTCTCCGCCCCCTGCTCCACTGATTTCCTCATATGCCCTCCCTCCCTCACAATATTTTTTTTTCTTGTTTAGTCCCCTATGCCTCCATCCATCTACCCCACCTACTCAAATCCCACCCTGCTCCAATCATAGAGAAAATGAGCCAAAAGAAAATAAAACAAGAACTCGAACCACACCTTACTCCAGCACAGAGGAACAGTCTTGCAGATTTATGCTTTATCAGCATATTTCTTCACATTTCTTATTTTTCAATTGTGCTACAATGGCATGTTGGGATACCACTGGTATAACCATAACTGCCAATTACTATTCCAGGACATTAATGCAATGGTACCGTTAAATAAATAAACAAACAAATAAATCATTAGGCAAATAAATAAATAAAATGTTTTAAAAAAGGGGGACGGGGGGGGGACTTCCTGTCTCTTTATATGTCTCACACCAAAACCTGGGCTGGACTTAGTGCTCGAAGTCCCCCCTCTCCCATTTTACTCGTTCTCATTCTCTGGAGGAAAGACAGTGAACGGTAAAACACTTGATTTGCGTTTAACGGATTCATATTTGCTTCACATGCTTTTTTTTCATGATCAGGATCTTGCAAGCCTGAACTGGATAGAGACTAATGAAAAGGTGGGGGAACCTTTGCTCTTTCCCGAAGTAGCTTGGTGCCTGTTTAGATGCAATCTAACATGGCTGCTGCTTTAATTTTATGTTGTACAGTTTAAGACCTGGCTCACCCTTTGCCTTTTCAACTGACTTTGTTTCAAAGGGCTGCTTCGTGTCTGTCCACACACACACACACACACACGCTCCCAATTCAGCATTGCCACATACTCGAAACCCAGTGTCTGAGAACCTGGTGTAGTCCGTGCCACAGAACAGAACGGTTAAAGCGAGCAGGTTATAGATAGCCTCTTTTGCCTCCTTCGTATAATTGTGTGAGAACCATAATATTCTAGAACAGCTTGTGCTTTAGACAGAAGAAATTCTGCCTCTTACAGGGTACTCCCTACGTCACATCTCGCCACAGCCTCGAACCAATCCACAGCCTTATTTCTAGGGGGCAGATAAAACATACAGAGATATATTTAATTGGATATTTTAACTACATACAAAGAGGACTGTATAAGAGTGACCAACAGACATGTTTACACATCACATACTGTACCTGTTACGAAGCTTTGAGCTTCCTGAGTTTCAACGTTGTCTGACACATCTCAAAACCTCACTGTATTAACCGTACTGATTTACGTTTGTGTTCAGACGGATGAGAAAATGTGAGCGTACGACAGTTATGGATATTGTAGAGCAAGAAGAAGTAGTGCAGAAGAGCTAATACACCTCATCATCCACAGTGGCGTTTATAAAACAACCTTTTAAAAGGCAGTATGGCTAACAAAACCGAATGAGAGACAATTCAAATATGCTGACTTCAACATGCAACAACATGCTGCTATGAGTTTGTACACTATACACGGTACGCTATTTATTGTATTAAAATAAGCTGCAGTGGACAAGGACTGTATGCGGTGACTCATAACCAATCCACTCTCCCACACTCAGGAGATATATAACACAAGATCGCTGCTATGCCATGTTTTAGGCACTTGGCGAATCTGTTGCAGCCTTAACAAAAACAGTGACACAATTTTCTTTACTTTTCAGTCAAATAAAGTTAAATCTGAAATAGTGTCTCATGGGTATTATTTTCCTATACGCTCATATTATTAAGGTCTGTCTGTCTCTCTATCACACACACACCCACACCCACACACACAAAACAAACTCTTTTTCAATTCAATTGTCACATCATTGCTCCTCAAGCTGTTGTCATGACAGACACCCTCCCAGTGCTTTTGAAGTAGTCTGACCTTTGACCTTTGCATGTGCCTAAAGGACCGCTCTATTACTAACCACTGGTTGAGAATGAAAGGTCATGACCTCTAGGGCAAAAGTGTGACTCAGGGGGCTGTTCAGAGTCCATTGAAACTCTGTGGTGCTTGTTTGATTTGACAAGGTAAAGACTGTGCACACATTAAGTGTCTCTAACAAGAGGGTCAGCCCCTAAGGGACGACCTTTTGGAGCCCAGACAGCACTTCTTATTAACTAGCATTGACCTAAGACCCCTGGAATCAACCAAGCGTGACCAGGTTCTCTCATGCTCTTTCACACACGCGCACAGACACATTTGCGCACTACGCTCACCATCTCCACCGCAAACACACCGCATGCAGAGTGGCACTGATTTACTGCTCATCGTATCATTCAAATTCTAGTTTAACAAAACTATCTCCCTCCTCCATCACAGAGTTTTGTATTCTAAAGAAAGTATTTTAGAAAATGACTGAAAACACTAAATAAAAAAAAAAATGATATATTGTATTGGGGTTATTAATGCTTTATAAATAATAAAATTACATTCCATACTTGTGTAAAAATGATTCATCTTTATTTAACTCCTTATATTTTTTACAAAAAAGAACACATTTCTATATCTTATCGTTGACTTTATCTTACATAATTCCCCGTGTATCATATGAAGTAGAACAGATAGATTAATATCTATATTTTTATTACATTTATAAATAAATTAAGGCATATTTTTATCGAGACTCTTTAGTGATCAGAATGGTAGAATTAAGTGTCAAGTATGTTCATAGGGAATATATGGAAAAAAATATTGCACACAAAATATGGTTTGTAAATTACTCCACAAATAAGATAATATAAATGTATACAGCTTTATGTATACATACATGTATACATTATGCATGTACATAATTGTTCAAGAAATATGCTTCACTAACAGCATAATAATTTTCACTCGAATAAATAAACTGGTTCATTTCATAGTTTTAGAGATTTGTCACTCACTTTACATCACTTACTAAATAAAATGTTGAAATAATTTGGCCCATCAAACGATACAGTTATAAATTTTGGCATGGAAATCCTTTTTTCTGCCTCAAATTGTCATTCATTAAATAAAAACCTGACATAAAATTGTATTACATTCTACAAAACATGAAGCCATCATTTTAAAAATGATAAATACACTATAATGCATAGTTGTGGTGTCATCTGAAAATGTCATATATTAGAATGTGAACACTTTATTTACATTTTCTCCTCCTTTAAGTATTTTTTATAATTATTCATAAACTCAAAATATTTACAGATTATAAAACTATTCATACAATTACTAATTGTGTGATTTTCTTTTTGCTCAACATGTTATCCTTTACTTATTAGTGTACATCAGTACAAAACATAACCTTTAGTCACAAAACCTCCAATTACTTAATCCCCAATATTCCATAATGTACAGCATTAACATATTTATTTTCCTAAGAAAAAAAATTATGGAGATAATTATGAACATGTACACCACAAAATAGCTGAGTAGAAAATATCGGATCAGAAAAAAAACCCCACATGCAATAAGTATAAATATGAAGACTTTAAAAATGCTTCGGGTAAATTACTGTTATTTTCCTAAATTTTACACTGCGATGACATTCAATGTAATTCCAGGATAATCATGCTAATAAAAAAACCCAGTCTAACTTTATTCAAGTCTTAGATGCACAAACTTTGTTAAGGTCTACTATGAGATCTACATTCTACTGTATATTGATAAGGACACTGGTCACCTTTTGGATTTATGACATCTGCTAAAATAAGAGCTCAACAAAATGCAAGCAGAGATATTAACATAACCAAAATATTAAAGCAGTTTGCCGGTTCCTGCGAGAGCACTCCTGCTGTGTCCACCTGCATGAAACTCCCTTACTAAAGCTGGAATGCCACTTCTAAACCCATGTGTAGCCAAAAAATTAGGAATGAAGAAAGCATTTTTAATGGTGTGTTTTTGAAGCATACATTTTAATCCTTTACAGAAAAATCAATTGAAAAAAGTAATGAAAATGATTCCGCACTATAAAACATAATAAAATAAAGGAGAATCAGAATTTTACTAAACACAACATGCCTCAGTTTGGATGAAAGATTGCAGCCTGTAGTACTGATACAGTACATAAAGACTGGGTCTCTTTTCTGAAAGTTTTCTGGAAATTTCCTTTGCTCCACATTTAAATGTCAAACCCAGAGGTTCCAGGCAGCACTTAACGTAAAGAATCACATTCTTCAATAAGGTCACGTTCTCTTATAAATCCTCTTAAGTCTACTGAAGGCTTTTGTATGGAGGCTGAGATTTGTCTTGCATTCATGTTAGCAGCCCCTTAACTGGACAAAGAGTCACTTAGACAAGCCCTACACACTCGATCTCTCTGCAGACGTCCTCACTCCCTCGTCCTGCACTAACAGCCCTTCCAAGAGCCTCAATATCGTCACCCTTTATGCATATATATATTGATGCAAGTTATACTGAACATACTAATGTTTGCTTAAATAAGAATAAGGATTTATTGATCTTATCCATCAATGGATAACATGTTAAATTGTTATTGATATTAAATGGCCACAATTGGTTAAAAAAAAGAGAGAAAAGCTAACAATCTGTGAAATTAATAAGCAAATAAATATGCATTTCTATAATTGACATTATTATTTAAATGGTAACAAAACAATACATTTTACTGGCATACATAAAAATAATCAATAAAAAGGACAGTCATTATACCCTTTACGGGATATTTTTTCCTTTAAATCATTATATAATCATTCACTTTGTTAGTCTGATCAACTGTTCTGAATTTTAACCACTACTAAAACTTTCTCAAAGTAATTTAAGGAGATTTACAAATGTTAGGATGATATTGCTCATACCAGGGAAACTACCAGGAAAAAGTTTTGACACTCCTGGTCAGAGCTGTGTCTTCCTCATTTTTAATGAAGCTCATCAGCACTTTGAAAGAAGACATGTCAAATTACTGGGTGAAGAAGAGAAGTTATTCTATTATTTTCAGTTCTTCACATTATTCTTCATGAAGCTTTGCCTACTCTTGGCATCTTCTCAATCATGTTCATAACTACTTTTTTAAGTAAAAACCATTTATAAAACACAGTAAATATATTAATAAAATACACTACCAGACAAAAGTTTGTACACCCCTACTCATTTATAGGTTTTTCTGTATTGTGACTATTTTCTGCATTGTAAAACAATACTGAAGACATCAAAACTATGAAACAACATATGGAACACAGTTGGAATTATGTGGTAAACAAAAAAGTGTAAAAAAGTATGTTTCATATGTTAGATTCTTCAAAGTAGCTGCCGTTTACCTTGGTGACGCTTTACACACTATTGGCATTATCTTAACCAGCTTCATGAGGGAGTCACCTGGATTGTTTTTTAATTAACAGGGGCCTCGTCAAAAGTTAATTAGTGCAATTTCTTGCCTTCTTAATGTGTTTGAGAGCAAACAGTAAATAATAATACAGTATATATCCCTATTCCACAACTGTAGTAATCCATATTATGTCAAGAACTGATCAAGTAAGTAAAGAGAAATGACATCCATCATTACATTAAGACATGAAGTGTCTTTTAATTCATTAAAATAAAGGGAAAACCGTTGAATTAGAAGGTGTGTCCAAACCTTTGACTGGTACTGAACATTCATAGGCATTAATTTTTACTATTTATAATTGTCTCACACTCTAAAAAGTTCTGGGGTCTTTGGCAACCCAGTGTCATGTAAATATTTTACAGAACACATGCTGTGTTATGCAATTTAATCATGTTTTTCTTATTACAACAACTCATGTGGGGGTTCTATTTTACAGTGCTGGGCTGATTGAACTATTCTGTTTATTTCTTCTCATCTTTGTTAATAGGTTTATAATAATAATAATAATAATAATAATAATAATAATAATAAAAATGTAGAAGCTGCACCAGGTTAGTCTCAGACTGATGAAAAATACAGCATAAATATAACAAGACATTTGTAGGTATGACTTAGCAACGATTCCTGATATAACCAAGTTTATTTTTAAATAGTAATTAAAATCATCATATTCTGAAAAACAATCCCCCCATGTTTCCTCATGGGCTATGGACGGAGTCTGTATTCATTTTCCACATCAGTCAAATGGCCTCACCCTGTGAAAGTAGTCGATCTTTGCCATGTTTAATGAGAAGTTCAGCTTATCCCAGCAAAAATACTCAACAGGCTAAATTTAGCGACAAAAAATAAAGGAACAGAATGCAGAAATACATTTCAACCAAAAACCTTTAAAAATGCCAATATATATTCAATCTAGTGTGCCCAAACTTTTGGCTGGTAGTGTCTTTCAGTGAAACAACTTGGCACCTGCTGAGATAATGGCAAATTAATCCCAGCTGGGATTTTTAAACTAATATACTTTCATAAAAACCATTACAGCTGGGTTGCTTGTACTCTAGTATTTCAGAAACAGTGAAACCGACATGAACATATAAAGACCACTGCTATCTACAATGTGTATTATAGTCTGCTGCACTGAGCTCACTTTAATTCCATTCCATCCTTAAAAGTTTGGATATGACTTAAACAACTTCTTCCCAACAATTTTAAAGAGGATTCTACTCATACAATGATATTTACCAGACTTAGCATGTTAACCGCCTAATCCAACCATTTACTGTTTAGTTATTTACACTCTGGGGCAAAAATGGGGCAAGATTTATTATTATTATTATTATTATTATTAAGAAAGGAATTGTAGGACCCATTTCATGTTGATACACTGAACACTGCTGTACCTGTATATCAACTGTAGCAGGTCATTAACAATGAATGGAACAACAGTGACACATCCACATGTAATAGCTATCTGCAAGTTTACCATAAAGACTTCATTATTTAAAATAAATTAAATATTATTCCATATTAAACTATCTTGCAGGTTGCTTCTTGACTTGTTTCTCAATTTGTAATTATTCATTTCTACATTAAAAATTTTCAATTTCATGCACTATTTCGCTTGACCCACTCTGAAGCAATAAAAAAAAATGGGCCAAGTAAAAAGGCATTTAGTATTTAATTATTTCATGCATTTCAAATCATGCAGCAGTGGTTCATCTGACAGAACTTACCAACATAGATGGACAAATATTTTGTCCAACTCTGGTACACACATTAAATATAATGAGAGTTAACTGAAGCATTGAACACTTTATCATCAGCCACATTTATGCGCCCATATCACCCAGACCAAGCACATAAAGTACATCATGCCCGACCCCATTTCCTTTTTTTCTAAAAACCGGGGAAATTGGGGTACTCTTTCACTCTCTCTCTCTCTCTCTCTCTCTCCTCCTCTCTCTCTCTTTTCTTCGGTCTAGACTGAGGGGGTTATGGGTGAACTCTGGACACTAATGTGTGCCAAACCCATGACAAAAGAGCCCTTTATGCACAGCGTATGCAGATAGATCTGCTTCTTTTGTGCATAGACAGGGAGCCTAAGCCTGGATAGAGATAGAAGGAGGGAGAGAGGAGGAAAAATGGTAGAAAAGAGGAATACAAGCAGATTGGCATGTAAAAGACATCTGAGATTAAGAAATTGGGGATATGGAAAGGTTTACATATTGTCGGTTCCAATTGTTCCAATAGCTTAAAATGTTCTAAATATTTTTGATCAACAGTAACAGCAAGATTAATAGCTTCAAGAACACTCAGCATTATACACTGTGTTATATATCAAGAAACTTGTATAACTTTTTCTTTTCCCCCAGTTATCCTTTTGTAACCAAACATGAATACTTACATATAGAGTATACACAAACGTATGCACACTCACACCTAATTAGACACAAAGAGCTTTGGTGATGGTGCTGATTGTGAATGACTGTCTGAGTCTCTGCATGTTCTGTGCCAGTGAGAGAGAAAGGAGTTGGCACAGGCCTCTCTCCACCATCTCATGCGCAGCTGGCATTGCCCTGACAAAAACAACCCAAGGCCTTGGTGTCATGCATTTGCTTCCATAATTGATGTGCCTGCCTGTCTACGGCGCACATGCACATTTGGAAAAGCACAGAATATCTTGACAGTCATTTCACAAGGAGTCAGAAGGATCATTTTGAGAGACAAAAAGAAAGGCGAGGGAAAAAAAAATAGAAAACCCCGAAGTAAGATACATTTTCCCAGGTTGTCTAGGTTGACCTCTGGAACTTTTTGGCTGGATTCAATGGAAATAGCACTGACTTCCACCCACTAAATCCTTCTGGCGATTCAAATGAGTCTGTGCTGCTGACAAAAGCACACAGGCAGGGGCCGTCCTCACATAAACTCACAGAGGCATCATTTACTCTCGCGTCCTCAACTTAAACAATGATGATGAAAAAAAGCCCTATATTTATGCATCTGTAAGTAAAAAAATGTAATGCATAAATCACAGCAGAAATGGAAAATGTGCATACTGGTGTGTTATTTGTTGCAATCACTAATTATATGTAAATCTAACTAAGATGAAAAAAATTTATTCTTATTGGTTGCATACATCTTACTATACCTGTGTATTGCACAACACAGTCACATTTTATTTGATATTTGGCTCATATTAGATTCATCTGGTTGCATTATTTTTGCAAAATACCTTAATGTCGCAAAATGTAATGCTGAACAGTTTAAATGTTGCTTTACAATACCATTAGATGTGTAAAAGAAATCGACTGCACAGAATAATGGATCATTTCAGGGTGTCTTGCAGGCAGTTTGTCAGAGTGCAAAATGTTCCAGAATGCCTTGCGAAAGCCCGGCTGTACAAGTTAACTCTTGAGAGGCAAAATAGCATGAGTGTCTCGGAGAGTTCGAGCTCCACAGAAAAACATGGAGTGCAGACATTTCTGGTGCTGTCTTGCCACCAGTCTCTGCGCTCCCCCCTCACTTGAACTGGAATGGACTCTTCCACATTCCATATTTGGTCATAGTTCAAGTTCAGGTTTATTGCTCACGCTGACTGATTAACACATTCATGTATTCCTAGTTTCTGTGTATGAACACAGCAGTTTCAATCACGTTCTTTGTCATATCTTGTTCATTACAGTCACGGTGTGAGCCTTATGTTTTCTTCATATTAGCAGGATTAAGTTCTTGCACAAAATGGACCGCTTAAATTGTTGCACAAACTATGCCACTTATGCGATATTACTGTACATATAAACAACTGTGGGCGGCACGGTGGTGTAGTGGTTAGCGCTGTCGCCTCACAGCACACAGGTCCTGGGTTCAAGCCCCATGGCCGGCAAGGGCCTTTCTGTGCGGAGTTTGCATGTTCTCCCCATGTCTGCGTGGGTTTCCTCCAGGTGCTCCGGTTTCCACCGCAGTCCAAAGACATGCAGGTTAGGTTAACTGGTGACTCTAAATTGACCGTAGGTGTGAATGTGCGTGTGAATGGTTG
>JAPEKM010000012.1:32529026-32543263 GCA_027575975.1 Cathorops multiradiatus
TTGGTGATGAACACTGGTCAGAAGGGCCCCCTGGAAATTTTTGCTTGGGGCCACAACAGACTCTAGAATCGCCTCTGTCGTTAAGGTGTCGATAATTGTAGCCGCCGCTCTAGTTTTTATCGATTCAACCCTCCTCCATTACAACTAATTTTGCCTGAGTAAAATTTACTCAAATTGAAGACATTTTACTCTATTTGGTCCCTCCTGAAAACATTTGAGTAAATTTTACTCAGGCAAATTTCCTGTGTACCTAAGCTAGCTTTTATTGATTCAACCTTGTCCATCAACTACCTCAACTTTTATTGATTTGACCAGCTCTGAATGAACTCACTCAGTGATAAATTTCAGTGCTCTAGTAAACCAGTTTTTACTCGCACATAAAGGGGGTTTTGCCTAAAAGAGTCACAATCTCTTACAGTATCTTGTAAAAAAAAATCCTAATCAAACAATATTTTGCTGTCAAAATAATTACTATAAATTTACAGCAATTTATAAAAAAAAACACAGTATTCTACTAAAAGTGCATTCACAAGCCATATGTGGTTTAAATCTCATTTGTGTGCAAAATCTGTGCACCAGCAGCACGTGCAGCTGATGAAGTTGTTCCAGCGGCGAACATACACGATGTGGGCGTGGCTTAAGACACCTGCCTTCGCCTACCTGCCGACAGGCGGAAAGAACGTAAGATGTCGTCAGGACACCGAGAGCAGCAGTCGATGCGCTTTGGAACCCGATAGCCTCCACCTTCGGCATTCCGCCGAGAGGAGGAGGAGGAGGGAGAGGAGGAGAGAAAGTACCGAAGAGGGAACTTGAGAAGCAGGTTCACCTGACGAGCAGAGAGCAGACACACAACTCTGCTCCGCTTTGAAACAAAGAGCGCGACGGACAGGAACGTAGCTGTGACCACGACACGGGCTCGAGTCTCAATTTGCCCTTGCCTGAGTGCGTGCGTATGCGTGCGTGCGTACGTCCGTGCGTACGCGCGCGCTGTACTCCAAACAAAAGACTGCACAGCATCTATTAGCTTTATTTTAACTTTCGCTATGAAGGGGTGTCGGATTCCCGAAGCCTATAAAGGAACTCAGAGCACCTTGTCTGGCAGACAGATAGCCTCCAGTTGCTTCACCTGTAGCTACACGCTCAAGTGAAGTGCCAATGTGAGAGGAGTTGGTTGAGTTCATGGCCCGGGCACAGCGCTTTTTAACACCATGCCCAGATCCATAACACAGTGGATGATTAAAGTGCTACTCAGTTTCACCATCGTTTATTTGCGACTCGGGTGAGTTCCGCCTTTATATAGTGATCTGACGCCGCAAATATGCCAATGTCATGCCATTTAGGTCATATTTTGGTTGTTTATTATGGCGCACAAATACGACTATAATGTGCCTGAATATGATATGATGTTTGCTTTATGGCTGAAATGGGTTCCAGGTTGTTTATGTGACTTGAACAACAGTTGAACACCTGTAACCGGTATTAGTGCATTTCTGAACTGCTTTCCATAGTTCCCAGAAGCATGTTTAGGCCAGATGTTACGTGATTGATCTGTACATTCATATTCATTCTCTCTCTCTCTCTCTCTCTCTCTCTCTCTCTCTCTCCTCGTTAATAACGGCACAGCTCGAGCTGTATTTCCACATTCCGCACTCACACTCTGTGCGTGTTGCAATCACCTCACCTGTGCTCTCCAAGAATGTGACTGTAGGGCACTGAGTCGCTTAATAAAACAGTCATAACAGCAAGGAAACTGCACAGGTTTGCGTTTTCTTTTCCCTTCTTTCTTCTTCTTCTTTCCTTACAGAGGTTACAAGTACGTACCTGTTATTAGTTGAGGTATGCCATAATGACATCTTACTTAAAATACTCTGCTCTACACCATATGCAGTACTTTGCATAAGTTTTAGGCACCCTACATTCTTTTGCACAGTAATGAAACCATTAAATAAAAATCTATAACAATGTTTGTTAAAAAAAATTATAAATATATATGGTGCCTGAGGCATTTGCACAGTACTATATATTATCTCTAAATGCGTCATTATTACCTCTGCCAAGGAGGTTATGTTTTCAGTAGCATTGGCTTGTTTGTTTGTTGGTTTGTCTGTTAGCAACATTACGGAAAAAGTTATGAACAGATTGCTCTGAATTTTTCCCAGAGGTGTGACTGGGCACAAGTAACAATCCATTAAATTTTGGCGGTGATCCGGATCACCTTCTGGATCCCGGATTTTTTTAAAGGTCTGCGCTGTCCGAGTGCTTTTCTAGTTACTAATGTAGTTACACATATGTACCTCATCCCTGAAGTGAATAAAGACCTTTAAAAAAAATGCATGTACAGTATGCATATCTTCTGCATTAGTACGTCCGTGGAAAAGATCCAACATTCATTCCATAAATCCATAAACATACAAATAAACAAGCATAAATAAATGTTGGGTTACATAGGAAAAACAAAAAAGTTTTTGCATGCCGTTAAAGAAAGGAGGATATTAAGTAACAGACTGCTTTTCAGATAACATTGATATCAAGGCTGTCTGGAATTACCTGCAGAAACATAAGCAAGTGAGACAGTCAAAGTGTACAAAAGAGCTATGGCAAGATCTCCAAGATGCTTGAAATAACTTACCAGCCGATTTCCTTATAAAACGACACCATGGTGGGTGTACCTGAGAGATCTGGTGCATTTGTAAAAGGCAAAGGTGGTGACAATGAACACTGACTGAATTTAGTTTTTACTAATCATTGCTGAATGATACGCAGAAATGATTCATTTAGTTCTGTTAAAAAGCATCATTGTTTCATGGATTTTCATTGCATGTGCCTGCGCCTTTTTGTCCAGGACAGTAAACAACACAGAGTAGGAATCTTCGTAAAAGTCTTAGGCACATGCAAGGAAATGCTGTGGAGCAAAGATGTCTTCAAAAATAATGAAAATAAATGTTTCTGCATCAAAAAGAATATCACAAAGAGCAATAAACAGTAATCAGTGAAACAAAGTCAATATTTGGTGTGGTGACTGTTTTACCGAGTATCTTGAAGATCCACGCACGGTCCTTCTGTAGACTTTGACTGTCATGCTTGCTTTTTTATTTTGCTGCAAAACCCAGCAGTCTTCATTATATTTTCTGAGTGAAAAGAAGTCTCTTATGTATCATGCTGATTTCTTTACTGGCATCCAAACTTTTTTTTTCCCTGTAACACTTAATTTTGTGCTGGAAAACTAATGTTTTGGAATCTAACGAAGCTATAAAGAAGCCATTAAATAAAAAAAAATAAAATAAATAATGTTTGTTAAAAAATATAGTGCCTGAGGCTTTTGCACAGTACTATATATTATCTCTAAATGCGTTATTATTACTAATGTAGTTACCCATATGTACCTCATCCCTGAAGTGAATAAAGACCTGTATGATGTCCAGTGTTTTAGCAGGTAAGTTATTTGCAGAGATGAGCAGAGCAAATCCTATCAGATGTCTCCGATTTATCAGGCCAAACCTGTTTGCTTCCCTCAGGCCTTCAGCAGTTAGTAAAGAACCCACCTTGACTGTAGCACTCCACTGCGATACAAGACAGCAGGTGATGACAGACAGGCTTTCACTTGCTTGTGTAGACAGATAACTTCATTCAGCCTGGAAGTAACAGTAGACTAGTCTGTCTCAGCTCCCATCCTGGAGACCCCCTACCATTTAATTTGTTTTTCTACCCTTAACATTTAGTAAATCAGTTTGTTATCAAGATCTTTATGCCGGGATCAGACTACATGCATTCCACCTGATTCTGATGTGATTTTGCTGTACCTGCCAAGTTTCCAGCATCGGGCCTAAATATGTATATCGTTTTGTAGTGTAACATAACTAAAGAACAGTGATGTGGCATCTGGGACGCCCCATGACACCCTGTTGAAAAGTCTAACATGTTAGAATGTAATTTTTTTTTGTATTTTCTCACCAAATTTGCTAACCCCTACATGTACAGCCATTATTGACAATTTCTTGACTTTCCTCCCTGACCACATGCAAGGACGTGAAGAATGATTGCTTGGGGTTGACAAAACTTGAAGTGTTGTCAATCTCCTGACCAAGCCATGACAAGAAATTATGGCACTGTTATTGCCTAATCTGACATCAAGATATTGCATAGATATTTAAATTCTAGACTAATGATAGGGCGGTACGGTGGTGTAGTGGTTAGCATTACACCAGCCTCACAGCAAGAAGGTCCTGGGTTCGAGCCCAGCGGCCGACAAGGGCCTTTCTGTGTGGAGTTTGCATGCTCTCCCTGTGTCTGCGTGGGTTTCTTTCGGGTGCTCCGGTTTCCCCTACAGTCCAAAGACGTGCAGGTTAGGCTAATTGGTGGCTCTAAATTGACCGTAGGTGTGAATGTGAGGTTTGTCTCTGTGTGTGTCCCTGCGATGACCTGGCAACTGGTGCAGGGTGTACCCTGCTTCTCTGTACAGGATAAGCGGCTACAGATAATGGATGGATGGATGGATGGATGTAGTAATTGTAGACCAGAGAATCCATTGATGAAGTTGAGGTGAGATAGGGGCATTGGGCATACTTGTTGAAGATGCATGAGAATAATCAGAAGTGAAACTGGTGTCCAGGGCAGGCATCCACGATTTATTGTAACTAGACTCAGGGTTGCCCCTTTTGTCAAATGCAAAGTGGGCGGACAGCCGCGCATCTACCCAATGGGGAGGGAGGGAGAGAGAGAGAAAGAGAGAGAGGCTTTTCCCCTACCATCCGAAAATCCTTAAAACCATCATCGTTCCAGTTTGGCAACCACATGGTAACAGCCTCGCCCGCGGAGACATGACACACTCGCTCTGCGCGCTCGCTGCTGCTGCTGCTGCTGTTGCGCCGCGTAAAAAGCTCGCGTTGTTCCACGAAGCAGCTCCAAACTGAGGACGGACAGCTTAACGCTCCACTCAAAGGATACACGGAGATCGCATTTCTTTCAGTCGATCTGCAAGCGGCACTTCGCTCAATGTCACCATGATCGTGTTCTCGTCACGCACTGTGCTGCTGTCAGTCTACTACCCGCAGATCTTCCTCATCCTCACCAGCGGCAGCTACCTGTAAGTGCGAGCATCAGAGCACAACTGCTGATTTACACCAGAGAAACTCTGCTTCACCACAGCGACTCTGTCTTACTACATGTTCCTTTCAAAGTAGGAGAATTACTGCAACTTGTGTTCCACTCTCTCACTTAAACCTCGCAGCATCGCTGTAAAGGACTCCACACCCTGGCGTCTCAACTGTTGGTTCAAAATGAATAAAGCATTCTGTAGGTTTGTGTATCTGGTCATCAGGCTCCATTAAAGAAGCCGAGATTTCCAGCAAGTCTCTGATGCCTGTTCGAATAAACAAGTCGACTTATCTGTAATTATTATTAACTTATAGCCTATAAAACGTCTGAACATATAAGTCTATGCAATTTTGTCACTCATTTCTGCAAGGCACTGCTGTAAAGTTGATACGTGATCCGAAAAAGAACAGATCTCTTTTGGCCACTGAGTGGCAGAAATGTTCAGGGAGATTGAGAGGCCAAGGGCTGCTTGGGTTTCGCACAGGTGCTTTACCTTATTTCATTTTACCTTTCTGCAAGGAGGAAATGTGTAATAGTTGTGGGTATACCCTAGTGGGACACTTAAGGAGTTGCCTCACCTGAGACAGAGAGGCAGAGAAAAGCAGAGAAAGACACAGATATATATATATATATATATATATATATATATACACAGTCACCTGCTGGTTTCTGGTTGTTCCTCAAATCGCCTGGGGAAAATGTCAAACTGAACTAAATCTGAATGCCGGATACCCCAAATCCGAGGTTAAAATAGATGTGGCTTTTGGTCCCAGTGGCCTAGTATAGCCTCGGTCTACACATGACCAAACGACATGTCATTGTTTGTTTTTGCAATTCAAACCTTTTTTTATACAACATATAATACATTTTGCTTTAAAAATTTGATTCATTAGAATAAAAAGTCTTCAGGTTGTGGTCCACGATTACATTTAATAATAATAATAATAATAATAGCAACAACAACAACAGCAGCAGCATAAAAAGCAATAAAACCAACAATATTTATAATAGAGTAATAATAGAATTGTATAACAATATTACATTATTAGCACTGTTATACAATTCTATTATCCCTCTATTATTAATATTGTTGGTTTTATTGCTTTTTATGCTGATGTTGTTGTTGCTGCTGCTATTATTATTATTACTACAATAATATTGTGCATTTTTTTAAACTACAGAAATCACCTTCATGTCAGTACAAGCTTTATATTATTTATGTACCAGGCCTACTGTGGTACTCATGTATTAACATAAAATGAATAAAGCTATAATCATCAACAGATTTACAAATTCAGTTTAATCAGATGGAAACTATTTTTTCTTCCAGCTCCCTTTGTGCAAAAGCAAATTGTAGGAACTGAGAGAGCTTGTGAGGTTGTGATCAGAGAGTTTCCCGTAAGCATCTGGTGCCAGCCAGTTCATATTGGTAGTTTTGAGGTTGTTTTAGTCAGATTTGTTTTAAGTGGACACTGAACTGCATGATATCTTAAGCCAAGCACAAAGAGACCATTTATTTTCTCTTGTTTAAATGTAGAGTGCATTTACTTGTCTGCAGGAATATTTAT
Organism: Cathorops multiradiatus; assembly: GCA_027575975.1. Lineage (NCBI taxonomy): Eukaryota > Metazoa > Chordata > Actinopteri > Siluriformes > Ariidae > Cathorops > Cathorops multiradiatus. The sequence continues at coordinate 32,535,689 of JAPEKM010000012.1, forward strand.
TTATCATTTACCAGAAAGTCCTGCTCATGTTGAAATCTTTCTCATGGTACATGTTAGATTTATTTCGCTATATTTTCCATCGACCACAATTCCATCAACCACAATTCCATCAACCAGTGCATGGTTTATATGTAATGGTTCCCCAATTAAATTAATGTTTTTACATTCTGTTTATAGAACTACCAGAAAAGTGTGTGCGCTTTCGAATAAAAACTCCTCGATCTTTTGCTCTTTTACTTTTGCCTTGAAGCCCGTGAACCTATTAATCCTTTCAGTACTGCTGAGCCTGTACAAACTTAGTTTCATGAAGCGTTGTCTAACTTCCACCTTCACCAGTCTGTGAAAACCACCATAACTGAATGGCAGGGGTGGTGAGCTGTACACAGTGTACACACACACACACACACACACACACACACACACACACACACACACACACACACGGGATTCCTGAAAGCCTCACCACCAGACCATGACACGATCAACAAACAGTGTTAACTACATGCAATGGCAAGGTGACATCACCACAGACCTACCAGCCAGTGATTGTCTCTAGCCCCCGCTTTATTCCTCTTCCTCGTCATAACCTGGCCTGAGGTAGGAAGTTTATATTCAGCTTGTTAAACCAAAATCACCACTAAGCAGACATGTCAGTCAGGGCATTATACTGGTTGGAAAGCTGGCATGCCATTATATATAGCCTTTAGTGGACACCAAATAAACAATAAGACGGAATGGTTCACTAGTACAAAGTGAAGCTTGTTCCAAAATTATGATGATTTAATTTCTGCATAATTTAAAAAGCATATTTACAAATGAGGTTGAAAAGGGATTATAGCTATATTGGAGTCGCAGTGTTACAGAGTGCCTTCTGCAGTTTGAAAAAACATATGCAGTGTTTCACTTTCTGAGAAAGATTTTTGCACTCTTCCAAAAGTAAAAGAACTTCAGTGAACATTTCTACCAATTTAAGTACAAATTTGCACATAAGTAGAAGTGCTTAATTACTTGATAGCTTGCAGGCATAGATTCAAGGAGTATATGCCCAGTAATGTATAAATCTATACAGTATATTGATCAAAGGAAGGTGACTTATTTTCTTGCAAGGTGTCTTACAAATGTACTTCGCAACTTTTTACCCTTCATGTTTGTCTCACTTGGTTTGCTCATTAGGAGTCTACATTTTCTGAAAGCTAGTCTGACAACCGTATAATGATGTATAATTGTCAAAATTTGAAAAGTTAAAAAGTTAAAGTTTCCATGAGTTACCTGATATCATATCAGAACCAATGCCTGTAGTAGTATGTGTGTGTACTAGTATGAGAATTTCATTCAATTTCTCCTGTTCATGTTTTTCAGTGACAGGAATCATCATGCTAAAGTACGCTGCTTACAGAAATGTGGTTCAGAAAGTCACATTTGTTGTGCAGGGTAGGTCTAGAAAACATGTTATTTGGTCCTAAAATATTAAAGAAGGAAAAAAATTTTTGCGGCCAGGAAAGCAGGGTAAAATATAGCGTGTTTTATTTTATTTTTAGTTAGTTAGTGGCCATAAAGACATATTTTTTATTAGTTGTTATTTTTATTATTTTTTTTAATTAGTGTTATTTTGGCCTGTCTCTGTTCCTGAAGTTAATATTCACTACGGGCAGTCACAACTTTAAACTGAATATACAACTCTATCCATAAAACGTTTTTGAAGGGAAGTGCTTGGTTTGGCGGATGGCTTGGGGCAGGAGTAAGTGTCCATTGACTCGTTCATGATGTGGACCACACTAGACAGATCAGAACACCATAACAGCTGTAGTTCTTTCTTTTATGCAATTTGTGTAATTTCCTGCCTAATATACGTCTTCGGGTTCTACTGCTACAACACCTTAAAAATTCCCTGAAGAGTTTCAGTTGTACATATACGTTACCTGCTTCCATTTGCAGTCGGAAACACATGGATTTGATTCTCTGCAGAGACGAGAGATGTATCCCAATCTTGGAGCGAAGGACACGTTTGTTGGTTCCTCATCTCCGTCTTCATTGCACATGTGGTTTTGCATTTAAGAATAATTCTTAAGCCTTTGTGGACATGGAAATGCAACTAAAGTAGACTCAAGCCAACCATATCCAATTTCCAATGAACATTCCCTCCCTTTTTTCCCTCCACTTTCATGTGTTTTGAAAGGGAATCCATAAGTTGTAAGTGCCCTACCCCCACCCTCTCTGCTCATTTTTTTTCTTTTTGCTGACACACAGCTTGCATGCTGTAGCCTGCCCTGTTTGTGGTGGAGTCCTCAGTGGTCGACGTCATACTTCAAAGCTGGCATGTGCTTCCATGGGTTTTATGGCCCTTGTGTCTGATATGTTTAAAAGACATATATCTGCATGGGTTAGATGGTTGTAAACAAAAGGGCTAGGTTGTTTAACACTGCTTTTTCATAAGCACAAACTATGCCCAAAATACCCAATGTCTATTTGGGAATGATTGTCAGGACTGAATCAACAGAAGAACAGACCACTGAGTGTTGCACTGATTTCTGAATATGCCACTGGAGAATTGTGTAAAACAATCAAACGGACCACTTTGTTGAACTTTTCAGGCATCTTACTATAAACTAGTCATCCTTATTGGTTATATTAGCTGCTGTTGAAATGCAGTTTGATCAGATGCTTACTGTTTATTGCTAAAAAGAGAAGAATATACGAAATGACATATTAACCATCGGCATATGTGTGAAATGACGACAAATTTAGATCAGCGGTACCTCTAAGCATCTACAAACGGCGTGTGAATCTCCCATGAACTTTTATTTGTGTCATACCATCTCTGTTTTGTAAACACTGTGAGATCCCAAATTAAAAGGAATAACATGTATGGTGATTTCAGGGTCAAGATGTGAACCACTTCTAAATTTGAGAAGCAGAAATTACAAATTGTGTCGTTGCCTGCGGCATGCCTGGTGTTGGTTAGGCCTGGAAACAATTCCAGCTATGTTACCTAACAATTAGTGCACCATCCCAACTTACTTTATCAGGGACTCGTGCCAAACCATTGTGGACAGACCTCATCCACAAGCAAATAAACAAAATATCATTTTCGACTCCGACCCGTCCGATATACATTGGCAAGTGTTTGTCCTTCTAAAATATATAGTGTAATCAAATTTTTTCAGGATATTGTGATAAGTTTATAAGTGAATATTTAGATAAACAAAGTGTACTAAAACACTTTAGAATGCTTTGGTGATACAGGACCTGGGTAACACGATAAATATTAAAATTCAGTCTGTATTTGTGAGCTGCAAACTCAACGATGCGCTTATGCTGCAAGAGGGAAAAATACCGGTTATAAAACAGCAACAGGTGGTATATAGTTTCAAATGTGATTCTTGTGATGAGAGTTATATAGGTTACACCTGTAGACACTTGCATGAGCATATCGAAGAGCATCTTAAAGCATCGGTAAACACTATATGATGGCACATATTTTGCACCTAAAGACATTAACAAGAACTTTGTTGTCTTAAGAAAATGTCAGAGTAAATTTGACTGATTATTGTACAAAATGCTCTACATTAGCGAAAGACGACCGACTGTCAATGTGCAATCGGACTCCCAACAGGCCAAGCCTTTTGTCTAGCATTATGCCAATCTCTTTTTATATGTTTTGACATTGACTTAGCTTATGAATACTTGCTTAATAATGGTGTCTGAGCGGCACTTAAACATCGTGCTTTTTTCCTTAATTTTTAGTACGCATTGTGATGAGTAGCTATAAATAAACCCAGTTCTTGCATTATGCATCTACTGTCCCTTTACTAATGTCTGATAAATTGCTATAAAACATAGACTAGTTCGTGGTTTCTTTTGAAACAGCGAGATATTGAATTAAATATCCATCCATCCATCCATCCATCCATTATCCATAATTGCTTATCCTGTGCAGGGTCGTGGGCAAGCTGGAGCCTATCCCAGCAGACTATGGGCAAGTGACGGGGTACACCCTGGACAAGTTTCTAGATCATCACAGGGCTGAAGCAGAGACAAACAACCATTCACACTCACTTTCACACCTACGGTCAATTTAGAGCCACCAGTTAGCCTAACCTGCATGTCTGTGGACCATGGGGGAAACCGGAGCACCTGGAGGAAACCCACGCAGACACGGGGAGAGCATGCAAACTCCGCACAGAAAGGCCCTTGTCAGCCACTGGGCTCGAACCCAGGACCTTCTTGCTGTGAGGCGACAGTGCTAACCACTAACCATGCCACCTTGAATTAAATAATTACAGTAAAATATTTAGCATTTCATGTTGTTTAATGGAGCCCTGTGATGACCTGGCAACTTGTCCAGGGTGTACCCTGACTCTTGCCCATAGTCAGATGGGATAGGCTCCAGCTTGCCTGCGACCCTGTAGAACAGGATAAGTGGCTACAGATAATGGATGGATGTTGTTTAATGGTCTGTATGGGACAAACATGAATTGTGTTTCATCAGTGTAACATTTTGCAAAATGTACAGTACACCTTTATTTTTGAAGTAGTACATCCATATTAATATTCTACATGCACCATACATATCAGTTTGCTTCTCTACCCTAATTAACAGTGTCTGTGCTTCTCTTTCCCCTTTAAGGGCCCTTTCTTCTGTGGTGGCCCTGGGTGCCAACATCATCTGCAACAAGATTCCAGGCCTGGCGCCTCGCCAGCGGGCCATCTGCCAAAGTCGTCCTGACGCCATCATTGTAATAGGCGAGGGGGCTCAGCTGGGCATCAATGAATGTCAGTACCAGTTTCGCTATGGCCGTTGGAATTGCTCGGCCCTGGGAGAGCGTACTGTCTTTGGCCAGGAACTCCGAGTAGGTCAGTCTGTGCTAAAGGCTCTTTTTGGTACATTCTGAGAAAGAAACTGATCAGTTGAAGATCCCACGTGAAGTAACTGAGAAGAATCTTTGATGTTTGTATAAAGCATTCTTTGCAGCTTGACTGATATATTGTTACTGATTATAATGGATTTTTAGCAATTCATTTTAAGCCTTCTCTTTTTTAACAACTATGTTTTGTGCACATTTGGTCAATGTTATATTTGAGGGTTATATCCTGTTAAAGATTCATGGAAACTCATTGAGCTTCATTAGGAAGGGAAACATTTTAGTTTTACATGCATTACACGATGCTATCAAAGCAGTTGAAGGCTTACTGGAGTTGTTTTACTTGTAAGAGAAACCCAGTTAACTTTACCTTCTTACAAAACCACATTTATAAATTGACTGATATAGTACCGCGTTTTATACAACCACTGCACATCCAAACACACAACCACAGGTCTAATCACTTATATTACTTTAGTGAATTTTTATTACCTCTACAACATTTGTCAATTAAATGAAAGAATAGGCATGACAGATATATCTGCATCTGTGCAAGGGCTCGGCATTTACGAGTTTAGGACAGAAAACCTCCAACAGAATCCTGGTTACATTGTGAGGCATTAGAGGCAGGATCCTTATGAAAAAAGGTAGGCAGCAGGTAGCAGGGATATTGCACATGAGGCATTTATAGAGTACAATACAATGCGCATGGGGTCGGCCAGTAAATTTAAATCTTTAAGTAAGTTGACAACCCAACAAACATTTACAATGCTTTTCATTCTGGAGTGACATTTCAACGAAGGCCATAGAGAAGTATGCCTTTTAATATATTTCTCTCCTTTTAAGAATGCTTTGTTGACATTAAAATATGTTGAGATTGAAAGTTGAGACCCTTTGCATTGTTAACTATCTAAATGTCTTGCTTTATTTTTGTTATTTTTGCACAAAGGCACTTTTTTTAACAGTCATTTCCCCCCTAAAATGTATGAATATGGTTAATCTGCGGGTGTACTTAAAGTTAAAAAAATAGAACATATGATTTGTTATTTTTATATTACTTATCTAATCATAATTAAAAGTATTTCTAATTGCTGTATATAAATCTTTGTAGTTTTGTAATATGCTTTAAAAATAAATTACTGCAAATGACTAGCCATAGACATAATAACAAACATGGGCCAAAAAAATCATGGGCCAAAAAATTACATATGAGTTAAATGTGGAAATGTAATAATTAATCAGGACAATATTGTTATTATAGACATTTCAAACTAGTGTCACTTATCAAAATGGCATGCAGAGCTGTTGCTCCAGTTGAGGAATATGTTAATTGCAATTGTAATATAACTGCCGGGCTCATAGCTATAATTTCAACCATATTTGTGTTTTTTGAGCTTTAATTCAAGGTCTAACATTTATTTATTATGACTAGAAGTGCTTTTTTTGTCTCAGGTTAAAACCTAGCAGTTGCTTGCACATATTTTAAAGTCACATGCAAAACACTAGAAACTATGTGCCATAATGTGGACAGATGGACCCAAGTGCAGGTTTTTAATTAAAATCCATTTAGCAGACAAACAAAAGGGCAGGCAGTACTCAGAAACATGAGGCAGGCTAATGGTCAAGCAATCAGATTAACTAGATAAATTAGAAGCAGGTTATGGTCAAACACTAATCAAAACTGGTTCCTTTCAAGGTCTCTTCCTCATGTCATCTCAGGGAGTATTTGTTTGCCACCATTGCTTCTGGCTTGGTCATTAAGGATAAATCTTTAAAAATGTAATTTATATCTGGAACTTACTTATTTCTGTGAAGCTGTTTTGTGAAAACATCCTTTGTTAACAGCGCTGTACAAATAAAATTGAATTGAATTGACTAAAAAAACAGGCAAATAACAAATCATGGACTCATCACAGACTCAATGCTGGAATGAGACTTCGCAAAGCAACACTGAGAGTTGGGGTTATTTAAAGGGAGTAGTGTGATAGTAAATGGGCAAGTTCTGTTAGTAATCAGGTGACCGCAAAGCAGGATCAGAGCTGGACTGGAAGTTCGGCTTCAGTTAAAAACCACGCAACAGCACAGGCCAACATGAAGTGATCATTTTTAAATACAATATTGTGATAGTATAGTAAACCATCCATCCATCCATCCATTATCTGTAACTGCTTAGCCTGTGCAGGGTCACAGGCAAACTGGAGCCTATCCCAGCTGACTATGAGCAACAGGTGGGGTACACCCTGGACAAGTCGCCAGGTCATCTCAGGGCTGACACATAGAGACAAACAACCATTCACACCTACGGTCAATTTAGAGCCACCAATTAGCCTAACCTGCATTTGGATTGTGGGAGAAACCGGAGCACCTGGAAGAAACCCGGGCAGACATGGGGAGAACATGCAAACTCCACATAGAAAGGCCCTCATTGGCCACTGGGCTCAAACCCAGAACCTTCTTGCTTTGAGGCGACAGTGCTAACTGCTACACCACCGTGCCACCCTATAGTAAACCGTTACATCCATCCATCCATTATCTGTAGCCGCTTATCCTGTTGTACAGGGTCGCAGGCAAGCTGGAACCTATCCCAGCTGACTATGGGTGAGAGGCAAGGTACACCCTGGACAAGTCACCAGGTTATCGCAGGGCTGACACAGAGACAAACAATCATTCACACTCACATTCACACCTACGGTCAATTTAGAGCCACCAATTA
>JAPEKM010000012.1:32575418-32590252 GCA_027575975.1 Cathorops multiradiatus
TTCCAATATATTATTATTTGTTGATATTATATTATGGTGCTCTGTGTTGTTCTCATTTATGTATTTAACAACAGTATGAAAATACTCGAGTCTTGAAATAAATGCACATTAGTCATGAACAATGGTACAGTAACTACTCTCTTTTGTGTTATTTTTGACAGAAGTAAAATTCATACATGAACAAATTTTGGCTAGTTAATTTTCTGTTTGCCTAGTTACTTTGGAAGCTAACTAGTCCAGCTGGCTGGTGAAAAAATATATGAATTTCTAGGCCTGATAAATATACCTCACATTCATAAGTAATTAACTTGCCACCACTGCATATGTGTTCATGATATGCTGTCAAGATGGACAATGTCACAGCGAACAGATCATTAGGGTTAAGTCGTTTTAAGATATTAAACTAATCTGACATGTTCTAAGAAGCACAGCATTCATTAACCATTTTAATGGCAATAGGTAAGCTGGGTAATTATATAAGTCTGCATGTTTTGAAACCATAAATAATAACTAATATAGTGGTCTTACCTTGTTAACTTGTAGAACATAAGATATAAATTCAATAGCAAGATGCAAATGTGGAAAATGTGCTGTTGTCCAAAGAGGCTTGTGAGGTTTGATTTCAGTAAAATGCATAACTTGCATTTGCACGGCTCTGGAAACATGGCGAACATATTTTCTACCCTCTTATGGGGCTTACAATGCAAATATCCAGTGGGTTTACAGGGATATATTCCTTAAACCCTATAAATAGTATATTATGCCATTTCTGTGAAGAAATGGCATATGAATAACAAGGTCCATGGGGTTTAATCTTTTGGCACTTCTAGTGTATTCTAGAATATTTTGGTCAGAGATAACAAGGGAAATGAATGAGATACTTGGATCTTTTTAGCCAGTGCTGCCATATTTCAAGAAACCTTCATGGTATTTTTCATTTTATTAACCAGAATACTCATTAGATGTCATGGAAAATACAGAATAAACATAGTCATGTACTTTCATTCCTTCATCAACATTAACTGCTTGATTCTGGTCCGAGATATTTATATTGTGGGAAATAGAATAAACTATGTTTGTTAGGAAATATTATGGGCAGGTTCAATCCAAAAATGATAACACAAGGAACTGCAGGGATTAGTCAAGTTTACCGTGGGAGTGGAGTTGAGGATCAAATCCAAAATAGTCTCTCTCTCTCTCTCTCTCTCTCTCTCTCTCTCTCTCACACACACACACACACACACACACACCTTTGTTTCAGAGTCCAGGGTACCATTTCAAATGATCTTATCTATAGCTATTATTCATAGTTAAGCATTTAAAGGTAATTGTTCTTGCCATTCACTCATGTTAGTCGCTTGTCTTGCTATGTGGCCAAAAATTTGTGGATGCCTGATGATCACACCCATGCTATATGTAATAATTCCCCAAACTGTTGCCAAAAAGTTGGAAGCAAATAAATGTCTAGAATGTATTTGTCTGTTGTGGCATTAAAATGTATCTTTATTAAAACTAAGGGACCAAATCCAAACCTGCTCACAAAGTCTGGTCCACAAAGACATTGTGTTAGGATCTTAGTCAGAAAAGTACCCACTTGCAGACTAGCACAGCTAAAGAGTCTGAAAGTTTTAATCAAAGATTTAGGCAAATGGGTCCAAACAGAAAACAGTCTCAAATCCAAAAAGGCAGGCAAGAGGTAACAACCCACAAGTCAAAAAATACTCCAATTTAGAGAAATCCAAAACAGAGTCTAAACAGGCAGGAAGTAAAAAAAAAAAAAACAGGAGAAGAGAAAGCAAAAACTTATAAATAGTTAGAATGGAACAGAAAATAACTAGCATGATCTGATAAAGGCTGGCCACAAATACAGTGCTTAAATGCACAACTAAAAGAGACAATGAGGAACAGGTGTGCATGCAGAAAATGGCAGGAAACAAAGACGGGAAGTAAAATTGGTGTGTGTGTGTGTGTGTGTGTGTGTGTGTGTGGGGGGGCTTGGGTCAGAAGCACATGGCCATAGAAAACAAACAAAACACATAACACCACCACATGGTAAATGAAAATAAACAAAAGCACATGTTGACTCTTAATAGAAAAATAAAAGCAGGCACCCAAATAGTAACAGACAGGAACCCTAACGGCTGTGCCGCTGTTACCCCCCCCCCCCCCCCCACACACACACACACACAGGTGAACTCATCCATGCCCACCAGAACCAGGAATGGGCCCAGGCAGGTCTGTCTGCATGGAGGGAAGGCAGGGAATCAACATTTCTGCAAGGAGGCAGGGCTACTGATTTGTGCCCCTGACATGCCACAGACTTCCCCTGATTGAGCAGGGGCATACAGGATAGTTATGAGTATTCAAGGGGGTACACATCAGGGTTTGGTGAATTCTGGTTGCAGTCCGACCTCCACGCATCAAAGCCTGATTCAATGCGGGGCACTTGGAAATGCACAATTGGTGAAAGTCAAATGTGTGCACGGGGACATTCACAAATATCCACTAATGACAGTCACCATTCACTTCCAGGGAGAAAAACATAGTGTGGAGGCAGTGTGAGCCTCACCCACCCACTGATCCTGGGAACAGATTGGCCAGCATTTAAAACATTGGTGAAACAGTTAGTAGTGGGTGGGTCCTGCAGTAGCACGTCATGGGGGAATCCAGCTGCAACCTTTGCTGGGAGGTGATCCCAGGGCCAGCCAGGTCAGCTCCATGTCATAATGACATGGAGAGTGGGGAGAGCTCTCCTGTCTCTCAGGAATCCCTTCAGAGATTTCTCATTGGAATAGATGTGTGACGAGTCTTTGAGACACACTTTTGACCAAGTGAAAGTAATTAATGGTCAAATCCTCCAACCTAATGTTGTGCTCCCCTTCCTGTATTTTTGCATTATTAAATATAGGCTATACCACTGTTTCTCAAAGTGTGGTCCATGGACCACTGTTGGTCCACGAGTTGATGTCATAAAATATCACATTTTATGATTGTTTCTCAAATCACCTATGTGATTCCAAAAGCAAAGTTCTGAGTAGCACAGAAGAGTTGTTTTCTTGAATAAAGTCCTATGTAAATTCAAATAGTAGCCTATTATTTTAATTTGTCTGACATTAAACAAGCCAACAGTTTTGCGACACTGCCTATAGCTATGTCAATTTAGGTTACACTTTCATATCAATGTCATCTGAATGTGGAGGGAATGTAGAATGCAGAGAAACTATGAGTAACCAAATTAGACTTAGCATCAAACTGTCAAAAAGATAATGGATTGGTGGCTGAAGACCGGGTCAGTCAAAAGAAAAGCAAAATAAACATCCTACATGAGCAAGGATAAAGTGCAAAGACATGATCTTTGTTTGAGAAAGCAAAGCAATGCAAACAGATCAATGTCACCCGCAATATGAGATTAAAACTGTCCAATTTGGAGCCAGACATTGCTTCACTGATGCATCAGAATAAGCAGCACCATTCTTCCCATGAAGGTAAGGACAACAATGAGTGAGTTGGTTATACTACTTGTAAAACTGTCAATTAATGTGTAATTTGTAATATCCTGTTGAAATAGGCTCATTGTTTTTTGTTCGGGATATTTAGGGGGTTAGGCGGTCCACAATTTTTTATTTTAAAGATAAAGTGGTCTTTGGTCTGAAAAAGGTTGAGAAACACTGGGCTATACCAAATGATGCAGGACACTCAAACTAAAGACGAGATGACACAGTTGTTGGTTGTGAAGAGATGTAGGGAACTTTTATTTCATGTGGCTCATCATAATCCTATGGCTGGGCATTTGGGGCAGGATAAAACACTAAATCATCTCATGGCCTGTTTCTATTGGCCAGGGATTCGTGCTGATGTCTGCAGGTGGTGCGTGGCTTGTCGCGAATGCCAGCTGGTGAATCCAGGGGCCACACAAAAAGTGCCATTGTACCCATTGCCATTAATTGAGATCCTCTTTGAGAGAATTGGCATGGATCTCATCAGGCCATTAGACTGATCTGCACGTGGGTATCGCTTTGTATTAGTCATAGTGAGTTATGCAATGCAATATCTGGAATCAGTCCCAATTCGCAATATCTTAGCATGCAGTGTTGCAGAGGCATTCTTTCGCGTTATCTCCCAAGTTGGGATTCCAAAAGAAATCCTGACTGATCAAAGCACTACTTTTATGTGCCACACTCTGCGCAAATTGTAGACTTATTGGGGATTAAATCAATTCATGTTTATCATCCGCAAATGAACAATTTAGCCAAACACTTAAAAACATGATTCCTAAGCTCATTCACAGGGATGCTAAAAACTGGGACAGGAGGCTCTGTCTGCCCTCTGTTGTTTGCAGTGCACAAGGTCCCACAAGCCTCCACTGGGTTTTCTCCATTTGAATTGCTGTATCGGTGCAAGCACCATGGTGTCTTAGACATTATTAGAGAAAATTGGGAGAATGGACCTTCTCAAAGTAAAAATGAAATTCAATATGTTCTTGACCTGACAGCAAAAACTCCACACACTGAGTCATAACCCAGGAGAATTTGCTACAGGCTCAAGAACATTAATCTTGCCTGTATAACGGAGGGACACAACTAAGAGAATTTGCACCAGGAGATAAAGTCTTCATTTTACTGTCCACCTCAAGTTCAAAATTACTCACCAAGTGGCAAGGGCCCTTTGAGATCACATGGCGAATTGGGGAGGTCGACTACGTGGTCAAATGTCCAGATAGAGGTGACACATGTCAAATATATCATCTCAATCTCCTGAAACCATGGAGAGAGGAGGTTCCTGTGGCTCTGGTGGTGATAGTTCTGGAGCTGGGACCAGAGGTAAGTCTAAAAAGTGCAGCCCAATTCATCCAGGTCCCCTGTGGAGACCTCCTACTGTCCAAGAGAGCACAGGTTATTAGGTTGAAGGAGGAATTCTGTGATATGTTCTTGCCTCTCCCTGGTTGCACTGACCTCAGAGAACACCACATTGAGACTCCCCCAGGGGTGGTGGTGTGCAGCTGTCCATATTAGCTACCCAAACTCAAGAAAAATGTGGCTTGGGACGAACTCCAAGCTATGCTTAAGATGGGGGTAATAGAGGAGTTGCACAGTGACTGGAGCAGCCTGGTGGTCTTGGTTCCCAAGACTGATGGACTGGTCCGGTTCTGTGTGGACTATAGAAAAGTCAACACAAGGTCTAAATTTGAGGCATATCTGATGCCTCACATTGATGAACTTCTTGATCGGTTGGGCACGGCTCGGTTTTACTTGAAACTGGATTTAATGAAGGGATATTGGCAAATCCCCTTGATTCAATTATCCTGTGAGAAAACAGCCTTTTCCACTCCATTTGGTTTACACCAAATTTGTCACCCTTCCTTTTGGATTGTTTGGGGTTCCAGCGATGTTTCAGCGTCTCACAGACTGAATTCTCTGTCCCCACGATGCATATCCGGTGGCCTGCTTAGATGACATAATCATCTATAGTAATGATTGGGAGTGGCATGTACAGCATCTTAGGGCAGTCCTGAGGTCACTGGAAGCACACTGGGCTCACAGCAAACCCGAAAAATGGTGTGATTGTATGAGTGGAAGTATGGTATTTGGGCTTCCACTTGGATCATAAGCAGGTGTGTCCCCAAATTGCTAAGACTGCAGTGATTGTGGCCTGCCCAAGACCTAAGACCAAAAAGGGGGTGAAGGCAGTTCCTGGGACTGGCTGACTATTATAGGTGGTTTGTGCCTAACTTTTTGGATGTCACCAGCCCACTGACTAACCTCACTAAAAAGGGGGCACCAGATCAGTGGATGGAGCCATGTGAACAGGCTTTTGCTTGGGTAAAGGCAATTTTGTGTGGGGTCCTGCTGTTGCATTCTCCTGACTTTTCTCTCCCTTTTGTTTTACAGACCAACATGTCAGACAGAGGGCTGGCTGGGGGCTATTTTGTCCCAGGTGGTGGAGGGGGAGGAGTGTCCAGTGCTGTACATCAGCTGCAAGCTCTCCATGCGAGAGTCAAAGTACAGCACCATAGAAAAGGAGTGCCTGTGCTGGCCATCAAGTGACAGGTTGAAGACTGGAGCCAGTCAACAGCTTTTTTTTTTGCTGATCCATCTGAATTGTCCAGACTGAGATGATATAACCAAGGAATTATATGGTATTATGGTAGAATTCACACTTCTCAACTTTGGCATAGAGTTGATTTTCAAGAAGGCATTGTAGGACTCTGTGAACATGGTTGATATGTTCAGCTAGGGATTGAGAAAAAATCAAAATGTCATCCAAATAGACAAAAACAAATTTGTTCAACATATCCCTAAGAACACCATTTACTGAAGCTTGAAAGACTGCTGGAATGTTAGTGAGGCCAAAAGGCATGACAAGGTACTCATAATGACCTGTGGCAGTGTTGAAGGCTGTCTTACACTCATCCCCCTCTCTAATATGGACCAAGAAGTAGGCATTATGGAGGTCAAGCTTAGTGAAGACAGATGAATCATAGAGTAACTCAAAGGCAGGTGACATGACAGAAAAGGGATAGCAGTCCTTAATAGTGACATAATTGAGGCTCCAATAATCAATGCAAGGGCAGAAGGAGCCATCCTTCTAAGTGACGAAGAAAAACCCTGCGCCAACAGGGAAGGAGGAAAGACAAATTATGCCTGCAGCTAGCAATTCTTGAATTTACTTCTCCATGGCTTAAATTTCAGGCTGGGAGAGTGAATACAGGTGTCCCCTAGTGACACTGTGCCTGGTAGCAGAACAATGCTACAGTCATAGGGCTAATAGGGTGGCAATGCAACAGCTAGGGACTTACTAAATACAGCCTTGAGGTCCTTGTAATCAGGGGAGCAGTAGACAGGTCTGGGAACTTCCCTGGTGGGTCCAGAACTGGATGAAGGGGCATGTGAGCTTGGAAGAAGCAGTAAGGTAAACAGAATGGGTTCCAGCCCAAAATCTTCTTGTTGACCCAGTCAATCTGAGGGTTGTGTCTCCTGAACCAGAAACAACCAAGAACAACAGGTGCATGGGGGATTCAATTCTGTGAAGTTGAATTTGTTCATGATGATTGCCTGAAACAACGAGAGTCACTGGAATAGACACATGAGTGACATCAGCAAGCTTCTTGCCATTCAGGGCATTGGCCGCTAAGGGTGTTGTTAAAGGGTGGAAGGGCGGTTCCCACCAAGCAGCCAAGGAAGCATCAATGAAATTCTCATTGGCTCCAGAGTTGATAAATACCATGAGCGGTCACTGCTGACCACCCCACTTGAGAATAGCTGGTAGGAGGGTTATGGATGGCTTGATGAGGAAATGCTCACCAGTACTCCTCACTTGAATGATGAGCATCACCTTTTCACAAGACACAAAGATACATAGTGGCCTGACTCACTACAGTAAAGACAGTGGTTGGAGTTAATTCTTCTCTGTTTTTTTGCTGCTGACAGGTGATAAAGGTTGGTCTGCATGGTCTCTGAGTTAGGAGCTGAGGGTGAGGTAGAAGATGTAACCTGAGAAAATGGCAACATGGGATACTGAACTGCTCCTTCACTAGAAACCCTTCAGGGACCTCTAGTAGCTCTTCACTTGTGGCACTGCTGCAGGTGAGCTTCAATGAGGATAGCCAAATCCACCAGGGTATCCAAACTGACAGACTGGTCCAGGGTGAATAATTTGTCTTTTATGCCTTCTGAAATACCATTAAAGAATATGTCAAACTGAGCCTTGGTATTCAAACCACTGGCAGTGGCAAGGGTCTGGAAGTCTATGGCATAGTCAGATACTGATTGGTTTCCCTGAGGAACATGGAGCATCTTCTGAGCTGCCTCTCTGCTGTGTTTGGAGTGATTAAAAACCTCTTGTGTCCTCTGAGAATGTGGAGAAAGTGTAACAATATGGTGCACTGGTCTTCCAGATGACTGTGCCCCATTCTCTTGCCAGACCTGACAGCTGGGTAATAACATAGGCCATCCTTGCTCCATCCATGGGGAAAGTGGATGGCTGTAATTTGAAAATCAGGCTGCATTGTGCCAGAAGAGAATGACAGGTGCTGGGTTCCCCTGAGTAATATTCTGGAGGGGGCAGATATAGCTCTATGGTGGGAAGAGCAGGCTGGGGTGGAGCAGCTGCAGCAGAAGGTGGTGCAGCAGGGGCTTGGGTAGTTGTCTGGGCCCATTGGAGATGTTGTATCTGAGCTGCTAGACCAACAACAGCAGTTGATATAGCTTCCACTAACTTGCCAATGGAGTCCAACTGATTCTGTTGTCTCCCCAGTTTGACTCCATATTGTTCCAGGACAGTCTTCCACTGGCCAGGGTCTGCTGGATCCATAATGGTCAGATCATACTGTTAGGATCTTAGTCAGAAAAGGACCCACTCGCAGACCATTTTATGACTTGTGAATATGTAACAATTCACAAGTCATAAAATGATTAAATTCAGAGAAATCCAAAACAGAGTTCAAACAGGCAGAAAATAAAAAAGAGAAGAAAATGCAAAAACTTACAAATAGCTAGAATGGAACAGAAAATAACTGGCATGATCTGACAAAGGTTATCCACAAACACAAGGCTTAAATACATAAACAATGAGGAACAGGTGTGCATGCAGAAAATGGTGGGAAACAAACAAAGACAGGAAATAGAATGGGTAAGGGTGGGGTCAGAAGCACATGGCCATAGACAACAAACACAACACAACACCACCACATGGTAAATGAAAACAAACAAAAGCACATGTTGACTCAAAAAATAAAAATAAAAGCAAGACTTAGAGCAGCACAGTGGTGTAGTGGTTAGCACTGTCGCCTCACAGCAAGAAGGTCCAGGTTCGAGCCCTGTGGTCGGCAAGGGCCTTTCTGTGTGGAGTTTGCATGTTTTCCCCATGTCCACGTGGGATTACTCCAGGTGCTCCGGTTTCCCTCACAGTCCAAAGACATGCAGGTTAGGTTAACTGGTGACTCTAAATTGACCGTAGGTGTGAATGTGAATGGTTGTCTGTGTCTATGTGTCAGTGCTTTGATGACCTGGCAACTTGTCCAGGGTATACCTCGCCTTTTGCCCATAGTCAGCTGGGATAGGCTCCAGCTTGCCTGCGACCCTGTAGATGGATAAAGTGGCCAGAGATAATGAGATGAGAGAGAGAGAGAGAGACTTAGACAGGAACCCTAACACATGGCTTGCCAATGTTAGAGTGCTAGAACTCAAATGGCTTGTCCAGAGCCCTGACCTCAACCCCAGGGAACATCTTTGGGATGAACTGGAACTCAGAATGCACACCAAATATTTCAGCTTGACATCAGTTCCTGACCTCACTAATATTCTTGTAGATGAATGAGGAAAAATTCCTACTGCAATTTTCTAAAAGGTAATGTAAATGACTTTTAGTAGTAAAAGGAGGATGAACTCCATATTATTGCCCATGCTTTTGGATTAGGATTTTGAACAAGCACATATGGGTGTGATGATCAGGCACGTGCATACTTTTGACTATATATAAATAAGGAACTTTATGTAACCGGACTCAATTTGAATACCAATGCTTAGTTGAATAAGGCTGCATCCAAATACTCAGTTTGTACTAACAATGGTTATGTACCTAGTACCTGACTGTAACTGTAGCATGTTCTATGAGTATACGAGCGAGTAGTAAGGACACAATTCAGACATACTCTGCCACTGTCTCAGCTGTCTTCTGACACTGATGTTCACAGAAGATGTATACCCACATATGCCACAAAATTAATAAACAAACAAACAAACAAACAAACAAAAAACCCCAGCAACAGCAGAAACGTTTGAACAATTCCTGATACATTTGTACACCACTGCAACAACTGGTTTTCCTTTAGACAGTCATCATCTTTCTATTTTTCCCAGCAGAATTCTTCTTCAGTTATTCAGAGGCTCCAGCTGAATCATGGAATGTCTTAGTGTAGCATAGTGTGGTACGTTTGCATACCACGGATTTAGTAGATCACCTGGGTACCATTCAACTACTATTAAATGCCTACTGAGTATTCAGACACCCTACATACTGTTTTTTGTGCACTAATAGTATGGACATATGTGTATTTGGACGCAACCTAATTTCAAGAAAATTCAACTCAGGAAAACAAAATGCAATTATACCAAGGCTATATTGGGAAAACAATTAATCTACATTAAAATATATATTTTTCATATTTTAAGTTAGTACAAATTTACAGTGTTTATTTTTGCAAATGCATAAATTATTATGAATTATATAAAATAACTGGTTCTTTTACTAAAAAGTTATTTGGCGTTTTTGTTGGAATTTTGCAGGTGTTTCAAAGAGTATTACCTTTGTAAAAGCATCCATGGTTGTCTGTTTACATCCTTCTTCATCACTCACTCTATGATAAATTTACTGTTGCCCTATTGCATTTTCTTTGTTTGAGTTCCCATATGTTACTGAATTGTTTCCCCTAACATATGTCTTCTCTCTGCTTCTACAAACCAGTAATTAATGCCCAAGAATGTTCTTTTAGTCCAACACCAAGTCAGGTCAATAGGGTCTGTGGAGGAATGCTATACTGAGCATTCCAGTGATAATCATCCTTAAGGCTGTGGTTTTGGGGAACTGACCTGTTTCACAATGGTGCATAGGTCAATGGTTTGCTCTTTCTCATAGGCCTGTGGTGTGAACGAAACATTCCAAGTGTTAAGCCAGCTCTTTGTGGTCATGGTCCCTTACTATGATTTAAAAAGGTTTTAATTTAAATCACGAGGTCCGTCTATTTCCCCATCAATCAGCTGTGGTTAGACATAAATTGCTTTGACATTCCA
Organism: Cathorops multiradiatus; assembly: GCA_027575975.1. Classification (NCBI taxonomy): domain Eukaryota; kingdom Metazoa; phylum Chordata; class Actinopteri; order Siluriformes; family Ariidae; genus Cathorops; species Cathorops multiradiatus. The sequence goes on from JAPEKM010000012.1 coordinate 32,586,206, forward strand.
ATGCCCATGAGAAGCTTCTCTGACTGATGCCTAAAGTTACCCATCTCCTACCAGAAATCCACTCAGATGCTTTCAATGTGCCTCTCATGCTGTGGTGTTCACCTATTGTTAACCTCCTTCAACAAGGATGCCAAAGCTTTGCATAAATTAATCTACTATAGTAGCTCAAGTGAAGGCCCTTTTGTGAATGGAATTCCCTATTTTCCTATCTCAACTGTTATACATATCCACTGTCTACATACTTCAAATTGAATGAAAGAGACAGTTTGAAAATTGAAACCTTTGAGAAAATTACAAAATGGTCAAAAATGCATTTTTTAACATTCCTGCCCCTTCTTTAAAATGTATATATAAAAATGAATGAACTATGACTTGTTGGACATTCAAACTTAGATTCATAAAAGGCATAGTGTTTCTTAAAACAGAGGGAAAATCCAAAAAGTATATGGGTAAGGCATAATAGGCAAGGCAAAGTAATGGCAATCAGAATAAACATGGCTCAGAACTTATGCAAGCATTGAGATTAGACAATGTAAGTATGGGCCTTATATACTCCACAAAGCAAGAAGCAACCTGGAAGTGGTAAGTTTGAACTCATGGGAGGGAGACTGTTGCTGTTATAGAGATGTAATGCATGCAGGTTTTATGACAGTGAGCCCCCAGTGGACAGCACCCAAAGCCAAAACACCATACAGGATGTAATTTTAATCATGATACCCTTGATTAAAATTTGCAGTGAGGGTAAGATCTAGAATATCCTTATCAGTGACTCATGTGACATCTGTCTGCTTTTTTTTTTGTCAATGGCAGGCTCTTTGGGTGTGGGGGAATGGGTTACCCTGACCATGGGAATAGTGGAGGCTTGTAACTAAGGGCTAACTGGAATGGAATAAGATCTGTGAAGAAATATGTGGGAGAGTTTTGGGTGTAGTTGGGCTAAAGCTGTTGATTCACACCTGGCCATTTGATTGCAGGCGATAGCCTGAAGAGACGTTCACATTGATGTTTTCTACAGAGTACTTTCCATTTATGAGATGTGAATTGAGACAATATAATCAAGAATGCCACAGTGTCAGAAAATGTCACCAAAGATTTTTTTAACCAGTTGTCAGGCAGCAGCAATTGGCAAAAATTGTCATCCTATGACATTACATGACAGCTACCAATCACATTACAGTTACCAATCAGAGAAGGTGAAGCCTACCACATGTTTCCTCTGGAACTCATAAAACCATCCACCATTTTGAACTGCTGCTCATCCTACATCATGGAGCAGTCAAACAAAATTCATTTTGTGAATCTCTACTCCCTGGTCATCTAGAATGTACCCAAGGAACTTTCCAAACCAAACCAAAATCCAGTGGAACTCATGTGTTACATGTGATTTTCCAGTAGCTTGGTTGGGACCTGACATACATGGCTATTTGTTCTTGTTCTGAAGCTAAGGAGAATAGAATATCATTAATGTGTGCAATGACAAAACAATTAAGAATCTCACAAAGCACTTTGTTAACAAAAGCTTTGAAAAAAGACAGGAGGAGCACTGCCCAGAACATAGGATATTCTCATATTATTCCTAGTGCCCAGAAGCAGTATTAAAGGCTTCCATTTGTTCCCTTCTCTGCATCAGATAAGATTAACGATACTATGTAAATCTTACTTGGTGAAATTATTAATTATTTTCATCTGTTCAAGCAATGCATTATATCACATCCACCCACTCAGTGGGAAGTTAAGAGTCTGGGAAGAGAGACCTCTGCTGGCATGGAGGTGTAATGGTCTGACTGGTGTTACAGAAGACTTTTGCACATCTTTATTATTTCTTATTTTGTAAATTGCATGTTATGTTAAAATGCTCCAGACACTTTTTTGAGATCACATGTTTAAACATAGAAACTAGTCATTTGAGAAATTATTGCACATCTGCAGATAATTGTTGGCCATTTGCTGGGTGGAACTTGATCATATTGTATTTTCATTGAAGAACATACATATCTATCTGTTGAATAATATATTTCAATAAACCCATACATAGAGGCACACTATCTAGTAGAAGGAAACAAATCTTGAATATATTACTCTATTTACTTACTTTGGCTGAGATCTAAACATGTATGGGAGGTTGCTGTGGCATTTGTGGGCTTGTGTTTATTGTTTATGCAGTTTTTATTTTCTCCTAATTAATGCTATGATGACGACCTCTGTCAAAGACATGACCAAAAGACATCTGAATCTCATGCAACGTACAGCTGAAATCCAAGGCTGTGGCTTTGAGGGTTGTGGATGTACTAAGGCACTGGCTTTGACGAAGACAGATGTGAAAGAAAAACACATCCAAAACCAACACTTCCAAATACAGCTGTCAATCAGTTGTTCAGTACTACCTGCACAATTACATTCACACATACACAAACATGTGCACACATGGACAAACTATTAACAAACACTATAATGTAAACTGGCTGCCTTTCTCTCTAAAATTGTCCAAGAGTCACTCACACACTTTCTTTTACCATAACTAAACAGGTCTAACACGTTTAGAAAATAAATTCCATTGGTTTGAGGTTGTTTATGTGGTGAAAGAAGTCACGAAACTATCTTAATGGATTTCAACTCTTAGATATTATTATTATTATTATTATTATTATTATTATTATTATTATTATTATTTTTTATAAATATAAATTACAAATCAATGTACTATCATTACTACTAAAATGACTAACATTACTTAAAAATCATTTTTTTTTTAAATCACTTTCTATTAGTACATTATTTCAATTTAATTCTCAGACAATAGCCAGAGAGCTACATATAATATAAAACCACAGATAATATCCATCTCTGAATCTCATCATTGAAGGGCTGGATTACACAGATTTAGATATTAATTTACAAATATATTTAGCAGATGAATGCATGAAGTCATTCTACATAAAGACCTGCCCACCAACTTCCTTTAGACTTCCATTTTTTTTAATGAGTTACCAGTTAACAGGTTTTCTGTTCTTTCTGTCATATGGGGAAATGTTTCAAAATTCTTGCGTAATTACTCATATACCACACATATAATCACTGGAAATTAGGTTGAAAAATGGGTCTTCCCTGGAGCGTCTGTTTTATTTTCTGATTCTTTATCCATAAGTGATGTGGCATATATTTGTCTACTTATACCAAAACATGAATTAATTTCTACTACTGCATTATTAAACTAGTAAGATTTTCCAAAACAACATAAGGAAATATTTTCACCTGTCTATTATAGCACATAGTCATCTCTTTTCAACTTTATCTTTTATAAAGATGAAATTTTGCTGTGACATACACTTCTGGTTGTGTGCCGAAACTGCCCATCTTAATGCCTCATTCAGTAAAGTCATTATAGACCCCTGCGGTTTTCTCAGCCAAGCATGTTCAGTTTCTTCTGGAGATGTTGACTCATGCATATCGTCTCATTTTAGTGGAATGGCTTCACCAGAAGACCCTAAAAAATCCTTCTGGGGAAGTCACAGTTAAAGCTTGTGATTTTTGCAACAGGGTCAGAAAAGTACGATATGGGACACGATATGGGTTGGACACTATCAGAATATATTAACTATGACATGGTTGATCTATACTGTATAGCTGCCCTTTACTTCTAGCAAGCCTGGCAATAACCTCCTAGAGTTGTGGTTTGGGTGGTGCACAGCCATTCGTCCAGATATAAATGTTTTTAACCAGGCCCCTAAATAGCACACAGCATACATCAGCACCTGGAGCTTTGCAGGCCTTCTCCACCAAGACACTGGAATAAAAAAAATATTACCTTTGATAAATCACAGATGGAATATAGTTGTATACTACATTCTGAATTCAGGTATGAGTTATGATGGGATGGTCTATTTTCTGTAACCTGTATTTAAAATATTCATTGTATTGGTAAGCAGTCCACATTTTTTTTTTAATTACAGTATACATTCTAAGGGTTTCTAATCACTCACACACACACACACACACACACACACACACACACACACACACACACACACACACACACACACACACACA
>JAPEKM010000012.1:32939848-32958489 GCA_027575975.1 Cathorops multiradiatus
AACATGCAAACTCCACACAGAAAGGCCCTCACCGGCCATGGGGCTTGAACCCGGACCTTCTTGCTGTGAGGCGACAGAGCTAACCACTACACCACCGTGCCGCCCTAATATAAAACGTGCACAAGTATTACCATATCAAATGATGGAAGATCTGGATAGCCTCAGTTGTTCTGAGAAGAAAAAAAAAACAAGAAGATATAAGATGTTTGCCTAGCCCTTATAATGACCAAGATAAGAGCTTAAAAGTAAAGGTAGTGAAATTATCCTGAAAATATCCTCGGACTCATGGTTTAACTTAATTTGTATAAAATGGTATTTTCATTTTCTTGGAAAGTTTATAGATGCCTTGATCCTAGTGGTTTTATGTTCACAGAGACTGCAGCTCCTGTTGCTGAACCCTCTGAAGGAGCTTTCTAACATCCTACACTCTGATATCAGGCAAAAGCAGCTTGAGTGTGTGCTCCAGATTTTGCAGAGTCAAGGAGACAGCCTTGGCCCAGGCTGGCCTCTGGTGCTGGGGGTCATCGGAGCCATTCGCAATGATCAAGGGTGAGATGAGCGCACACATACACTCATGGTCCACTTTATTAGGAATACCTGCACACCTACAGATTCACTCAGTTATCTAATCAGCCAGTCATGTGGCAGCAGTGCAATGCAGAACATCATGCAGATACAGGTCAAGAGCATCAGTTAATGTTCACATCAAACATCAGAATGGGGAAAAATTGTGATCTCTGTGACTTTAACTGTGGCATAGGTGTTGGTGCCCAATGGACTGGTTTGAGTATTTCAAAAACTGCTGATCTCCTGGGGTTTTCATACACAACAGTCTCTAGAGTTTACACAGAATGGTGCGAAAAACAAAAAAACATCGAGTGAGCAACAGTTCTGTGGGTGGAAACACCTTGTTGATAAGAGAGGTCAGAGGAAAACGGTCAGATTGGTACGAGCTCCCAGGAAGAAGATATTAACTTTACAACCTTTACAGCCATGATGAGAATATCATGAACCTTTAGGTCGATGGACTACAACAGAAGACAACCACACTGGGTTCCCCTTCTGTCAGAGAAGAACAGGAATCTGAGGTTATCATAAGCACAGACTCACTCAAACTGGACAGTTGAAAATGAAAAAAATAATCACCTGGTCTTTTTTCCAATTTTCAACTGTCCAGTTTGTCTATGCCCGTGATAGCCTCAGATTCTCAGAGTGGAACCTGATGTGGTCTTCTGCTGTTGTCATTCATCCACCTCAAAGTTCAATGTTGTGTGCATGCTGAGATGCTTTTCCTGCTCATCATGGTTGTAAAGAGTGCTTATTTGAGTTACTGTAGACTTCCTGTCAACCCAAACCAGCCTGATCATTCTCCTCTGAGCTTTCTCATCAAGTTGTTTCAGCTTGCAGGCCCTCCGTTTACAGGATGGTGTGTCTGTGGGTCGTCGTCTTCTTCCTCGCAGCATTCTTTTACACTTCAGAGACTGTTGTGCATGATGATGCCAGTTTCTGAAATACTTATCATGGTTAAAATCAGAGATAACGCCTTTCTTAATTCTTATCTATGATGTGAACATTAACTCTGTTTGCATGGTTTTATGCATTATGGTGGTGCCACATGATTGGGTGATTTACTGTAGATAATTAAATGAATGTACAGGTTTTCCTAATAAAGTGGAAAGATTAGTTACCTGAGTGCATCTCCCTCAATGTATGTTTGTAAAAAAAAAAAAAAAGGAAGAGGTTTATCCTAAAAGAGTGTGATGCAGAAGAAACAGTGACAAGATTTTGTCAATGTTAACTGCACTTGCCTGATAAGGGTGTTTTGTTGGATGGGGTTGTTTGTTTGTTTTTGTTTTTTTTGCTACTGCCTCCCAATTCATTAAGTTGTCTTTGCTTTGGTTTATAGTGAATCCTTAATCAGAACAGCCTTCCAGTGCCTGCAGCTAGTGGTGACGGACTTCCTTCCCACTATGCCTTGCACATGCCTCCAGATTGTTGTTGATGTAGCTGGCAGCTTTGGTCTTCAAAACCAGGAACTGAACATCAGCTTGACCTCTATAGGCCTTTTGGTGAGAGTATTTCTACCATCTACTACATTTATACACCAACTTTTAAAAACTGCTCAAATCATATTTTGGAACAAAATGTTCATGATGATGAAAATAGTCATCATGTGTGGTGCACCATCATTAATGGCCACACCTTTGTGTTATCCTTTCTTTAGTGGAACATCTCAGACTATTTCTTCCAAAGAGGAGAGAAAATTACAGAGGAGCTGGAGCGAGAGGAAGCCATTCTGATAAAACAGGCCCATGAAAAAGGGGAGCCTCTGAATCGACCCTTCCATCCTGCTCCACCATTTGACTGCCTGTGGTTGTGTCTTTATGCCAAATTGGGAGAGTTGTGTGTGGATCCTCGGCCAGCCGTCAGAAAAAGTGCAGGCCAAACAATGTTTTCGACAATTGCTGCCCACGGAACCCTGCTACAGCAACCCACGTGGCACATAGTAGTGTGGAAGGTACCCTGTTGACACACTGATAGAATATTTGTTACTCTTGTTGTAAAGCATTATAATGTTTTTGAAATGTTTTGCAGCAGCAAGTCTAACAAGGACACAATGTCCAGTATTTTTGTATTTTTCTTTCTACAGCAGTTACTGTCTAATGTTGACACTATGGCTGAGAAGTGCTGTTTAATATATGGTTCATGGTTTATTGCAACTAGTATGTTAGTTATTAGTGTTCATAATAGGTTAATGTTTAAAGACATATTGCACCCATCATCACCACAGTCAATATATTTAAAATAATATTTTCACATGTACAAACTATATCTGAGAATATACCTTATGTTGTAACCTGCAGGTGCTTTTTCACTTATTGGGTTGTGTGAGGAAGTCGTCCACCACTGCCGATAAGGAGAAGATCGAATCAGGGGGAGGAAACATACTTATTCACCATTCACGTGATACTGCAGAGAAGCAGTGGGCAGAAACTTGGGTCCTGACCTTGGCTGGCGTAGCACGAATCTTTAACACCAGGAGATATCTGCTGCAGCAACTGGGTGAGAAATGACAACTGGGTAGAAGCTTTTTTCACACAAAAATATATAAATTCAATCTTATCCTTGATATCCAAGAGACAGTGTCTGGACGAGTGGCATTTTAGAGGAATTTGAATGATTTTTTTCTTTTAAATCTACATCAGTTCGCTTGGGTACACTGTCATGCAAATTTATAAGGGAATTGACTGGAAGGTTGTTGTTTTTTTCCCCCTCCCCAAGTATCTTGGGGAACTTGGCACATTTTGTGGATCATGTTTGCTACAAGATCTACACACCTGACCACCATACCCATATGTGCTTGTTGAACATCCCATTCCAGATTCTCTCCCCCCCCTCTTGCTGTTATAATAACCTTTACTCTTCTAGGAAGGCTTTCCACTAAATTTTGGAGTGTGACTATGGGGATTTGTGCTCATTCAGCCACAAGAGCATTAATGAGGTCAGACAGTGATGTTGGGTGAGAAGGCCTGGGGTGGGGTTGAGGTCAGGCCTCTGTGCAGATCACTTGAGTTCTTCACTTTACCCTTAGAAAACTAAGTCCTCATGGGGCATTGTCATGCTGGAACATGTTTGGGTCTCTTAGTTCCAGTGAAGGGAAATTGTAATGCTTCTATTGTGTGCTTCTAGCCTTTGATAGCACACATGGGGAAAAGCCCACATATGGCTGCAACGATCAGGTGTCCACAGATTTTTCGTGCATGTGTGTTTGTTAATGAACATTTGGAACAGTATTAAATGTGCCTTTTTCTACTGACACTGTAAACATCTAGACAAGCCCTAACATCCTGTATAAATATTTGAGTGCCTAAGCCTGTTTCACAATGCTATATATCCATGAAATTTCCAGATGCAGCTTTAAATTAAACAGCATTTAGGCTGATGAAAACTATTCTGAAGCTTAATGATGAGAATGAGCATAGTCATTGTTCCTTTAATTTTTCTGTACCAATTTATCTTATGTTTATCAAATATGCATTCTTGTGGCTAATCCTTTCCCAAAACACTTGTGTAGGTGATTTCTTCAAAGCATGGGAGGTGCTGTTGGACCACATCCAGTCTGCAGCTCTCAGCAAAAATAATGAAGTCTCTTTGGCTGCTCTCAAGAGTTTTCAGGAAATTCTCCAGCTAGTGACACCAGTTAAAGATGTGGAAAAACCTGACTCTTTGGGTTCTGTGGACCTTCCCCCTGTTCCCATGGTGGACTCTCTCACATCCTCAGGCCCTGGGAGACCTCTGATGCGTTCAGACTCTTTAGCAGAGCGGCTAGCGCAGCGCTACAATGCCCAGGCTCAGCTTCCTCTTCCTGGGGAAGAGTTGGATGACTCTGCACTGTGGTGGTCAGCTTGGAGCACATGGTACCGAACAGGCACAGAGTGCACACGGCCTCCAAATGGCAGTACTGATAAATTGGCATTTGTGCCCAGTCAGCCCTTTCTGACGGCATTGATCCAGATCTTCCCCGCTCTGTACCAGCACATAGCAAGTGGCTTTAGCATGGAGGACTTGCGTAAGCTGGGTGTTATACTGCACGGAGCAGTGTCTGTACCCATCAGTTCAGATGCTTCACCGTTCATTCTGCCTTCCTACACAGAGGCAGTGCTCACCAGTCTGCAAGAGGCTGTTCTCACAGCTCTCGATGTGCTACAGAAGGTGAGGGGTGTTGGATGCCAGTATTGGGCCACAAAGATTAGAAAAGCTTTCCATTGCACATCTGTAACTTGGGTTATTTTATTTTAGTATAAATATTGGCTTCATACTATATTTGTGTCTTGTGTGTTATTGCTGCAACAGGAGAGTGTGGTAATAATGTTTTAAATATTAGTAAGTTTTAGATAGAATATGCTTAATTTTGAGAATGCATACATGTCCTGCCCTTTTTTTTTAAATAGCATTTTGGAAAAACTGAGAGCTGAAATATTTCATGGTAGTTACTGAAGGGTTAGGTGTAGGTATGGTGTTATTTAGCTACAGTAATGTCTTCTAATACATCAGTGGACAAAGACGGGAAAGCATACAGTCATAAGTGTCCACATTTATGTGTTATATTTTACAGGCAATTTGTGTGGGCCCTGAGACCCTGCAGGTGATGTACCCTGCCATTTTTGAGCAGCTCCTGCAGTTTGTTGAATTCTCTTGCAAGCCCCCGCAGTATGGCAAAATGGAAACTAAGCATGTGGCTAATGCTAAATATAACCAGGTTAGTGTGTCACCACACAATATAACTCACTCTGAAGTAATCTTGCATTAAATAATTACTCGAACTTTTATTGATATGTAAATCTATATCAGGAATTCTGTAAAGCTGCTTTGTGACAAAAATAGAAGCACTATATACTGTAAATAAAATTGAATTGAATAAATGAATGATAACAGGAACAAACCCATTTCTACAGGTGGGATTTTTTTTTCTTAGTAATGTTTTGCCTAATTATTTTACATTTACATTAGCTAAGCTATTTTGGTTGGGATCTTTTAAATGTGGAGCATGTACATTTTTTTTTAATTAATTTTGTGTGAATGCACTTAAAATCCCTTGTAGGATGCCATCTTTATCATGGATGCAGAATTTCCCCCATCCCATTCTCTCACTGATTTTATCCCTTTTTCTTCTTTTGTTCTTGAAACATAGTCACTCGTATACTTGGCCTTGATTATTTTCTCACTCATTGACCTAATTTACCTTACTTGTAAGGATGTGGTTTTCACAATACTTTTATCATTTCAGTCTGCAAGTGTTCTGTCATTAATCTTAATCTGCCATATGAAACGGTTAATATTTGACCACTCTTCTCATTTTTTTTGTTTTTGTTTTTTTGTACTTGTCAAATGGATCCACTATAGATCCAACTATTTGCACCGGTGAGTTTCTTCCACCTGTCTTTGACCCCTTTCAGCATAATGAAGTTCAGTGGCAAAACTTGACATAAAAGACTACATCCTCTTATCTTTTTGCCTCATTGCCATAGTGTATACTCATTCTTTATCCTGTTCTTTCTTTACCAACATTGCTTTTTTTTTTTACTTCTGTGAGCAGTCTATACAACTCCAAAATACTTTAAGTTGCTTTACAGCTCTATCCCACTGTAGGACAGCGTATTATAAGATTTTGATTTTAACATGTGTGTGTGTCTGCCCATATGTTTTAGTTTTGCTTTAATTGATGTCAGGCTTTTTATTTGATTTTTTTATTTCATCACATGGATTATATATGCAAAATGTTTGTTTGTTTGTTTGTTTGTTTGTTTGTTTGTTTGTTTGTTTACCTGTTCCCATATTTCTCTCCCTGTCTTTCTCTAGGCTGAGTGGGTGGCCTTAAACTATGTGCCGTTTGCTGAGAGATCTCTCGAGGTGATGGTAGACCTGTATCATAAAACTGCTTGTCACAAAGCTGTTATCACTGAGAAAGTCTTAGAGAACATCATTAAGGTAATTGTTTAGTATGCATCAATTACATCACAGTCTCTTACAGCTTACATCTTGCACCTCCTTACACCTGTTCTGGTGTCCACAAACTTTTTGCCATTAATACAGTTATTTATATTTAAAAAAATATGGGTTGGTTTGTTTGTTTTTTGTAATTGTTGCTGTAGACCCTGACGATGCCTTTAGGCCTGAAATATGCATGTCCTGCTGAAAGCACATGGAAGCTGGCGGTCTCCTCTCTGCTCAAAGTTCTTTCCATCGGCCTTCCAGTTGCCCGGCAACATGCCTCCTCAGGCAAATTTGACACCATGTGGCCTGAGCTGGCAAATGCCTTTGAGGACTTCCTCTTCACTAAAAGGTATATGCACAGCTATTGTGTAGCTGACACATAGCAAAGAATATATTTTTAAGAATTTGAAACTGAAGCTTCACCTGGTTAAAAATAAATAAATAAAAATGATGGATCATAACATGGCCATAATTTTTGTCTACAGTACACCTCCTGATAACCTGTCCATTCAAGAGTTCCAGAAAAATGAAGCCATTGATGTTGAGGTAAGATTTTACCCTTCAGTTTCAATCTGGAAAAATAATTAGACCTGTTTTGAACCATAATATACAGGTGAATGTTGAGCGTTTGTAACCTAGGTCATCTCTTCCACACTGACTATCACGAGCAGCATAGTACTTATTCATATTAAAAAGGCATATTTTTAAACTAATATCAGATAAATACTTTTGGACTGAATTTACATTGTATAAAGCCACACTGTTTTGCATTGGAGAGGTTTGACGACATTATGATTACATGGATGGCTCTTTTTTCTGTGTTTTGTCCACAAGGTGGTGCAGTTGATCAGTACAGAGATTTTGCCGTACGCTAATTTCCTCCCCAAAGAATTTGTAGGTCAGATCATGGCCATGCTCAACAGAGGGTCCATCCATTCTCAGCCATCTTCCTTTACAGGTAGAGAATAAGTTAGGCACAGTGTTTTGGAATACATTTATGTATGTGTGCATATATTGTAGGTATGTGTGGTAGATACATACTGTAATTTGATTAGCATAAAGTATCAAGCCATTTTCACTGGTATTTTGTAATGTAGTTTACTTGCAATTTTTTTTATTATTGTTTATATGATATTACAGTGTAGATTTTAATAAATTGGACACCAAGGGGCATTTTAGATGTCAAATTATACTCACATATTTATAATAAATATGCTAACATTATACTGAATCATTTCATATATGCGTCTGCCACAAACTTGATATTTTATTATAGAAACTAAATATGTGGGAGTGACTTTGCAACTTTTAACAGAAGTAGTTTGCTATCTTAATATCCTTATATTTATTGCTATAATTTTGCTAGATACAATACAATGTAAAATCCTCTCGTGTGGTTGTGGTTATAGAAGCAGAGATTGATATCCGTATGCGTGAAGAGTTCTCTAAGGTGTGTTTCGAGACCCTGCTACAGTTCTCCTTCAGTAATAAAGTGAGCACACCACAGGAAGGCTACATCTCCCGCATGGCCCTCTCAGTGCTACTGCACAGAGCTCAGGACGTGCTGCGCCGATACGTAGAAGATGAAAGGCTTAGCGGTCGCTGCCCCCTCCCCAGGTAATTCTACGCAGACAGACAGACGTGCATACAAATATGCATCTGAGTCCTGAGATGACTTTTTAAAAGAGAGAGCTCACTCTTGAGCCATACTGATAACTGTCTTCTCCCTGCTTCCATTTTATTTTCAATCTTAAATGTATATTGCACTGTGTGCGAACTATGGATAGTTACAAAGCCTATGACTTTATGGATATTATGTTCATTGTCTGATGCCATTTTTTCATGTTTTCTTTTCTTCTCTTAGGCAACAAGTGACAGAAATAATTTTTGTTTTAAAAGCTGTTAGCACACTCATGGATTCCCTCAAAAAGACACAGCCTGAGAATGGCAAGTATATTTTTCATTATTAACATCAATAATATACTTTTTCTTGGCTGGGTTTGGAGCTGTTAGACTTTATACATACATACATACATACATACATACATACATACATACATACATACATACAGTTGACTGTTAATTTTAATGTAATGTTTCATGCAAACAATTTTAATGTTGTCTATATTAGAATTTTCAAAGGGGAATGAAATAATTTCTTATTTCTTTTTTTTTTCTGCTGTTCATTCTACTTTTGGATGCACCCCTGTCATGCTTGAATCTTTTTTTTTTGCCCCTTATTTTCTGGATTTATTATATGGCTGCTCTTGTACGCTCACGATCTTGCTCGCTCGCTTCCTCGCTCGCTCTCTCTCTTGCTCCTTCTCCATACTACTTGCTGTGTGACTTGCATGTATATTTTCAGTGGATGGGAATACCTGGGCTCAGGTGATCGCTCTGTACCCCACGCTGGTAGAATGTATCACTTGTTCGTCTCCTGAGATCAGCTCTGCTCTGAAGGAGGCTCTGGGGCCTTTCAAAGACTTCATGCAGCCACCAGTGGCCAAAGTGCAGAATGGCGAGTCATGATCCATTACGTCCCACAAGCTTTTTATCCAACCAGAACCATGGCACACCACACACAAAGACTTGTTTTTGCCCCAACACACATTTTATTGGCTTTTTTCATGGAAACCAAGCTCCACTGTTCTCAGCTTCTTCTAACGATAATTCAAATAAAATTTTAATTGGCTGGCTGGACAGTAATAATGCATTTTTGTTAGATAACATATGCAGTGTTCATTGTATTTTCTTCTTGATCCCCATCCCCCACGTTTTTTTTTTTTCTTTTTCCTAAACAGGAGTTAATATACAGTGTGTGGTGATAGTGTTAACGATGTAACAAAGAATCACATATTCAATATTAATTATCTCAAACCGAATAACGGTTTTAGACAATACATTGGTTAATAAAAATGGTCTTTTTGTGACATTTTCTCAACTGCAAAAAGATTTTATGCAAGACCTGATTGTAACATTCCATGTGATCTCTAGTGAACTGGAGAAGGGATGTAACCCTGTGTGTGTAAAATAAATGGTACAGTTCTATGAACACCAAATATACTTATTTATTTTTAAATGCCACTTTACACAATATCAGAAGGTAGCATTGCTTTTCTGTAGTGTGCAATTTGAATCTACATTTGTCTTTGTGGGTGGCATGGTGCTGCAGCGGGTACCGTTGCTGCATCATAGCTCCATGCTCGATCATGACCTTAGGTTACTTTCTGTGCAGAGTTTTGCATGTTCACTCTGGTTTCCTCCCACCACACAACATGCCAGTAGGTGAATTGGCTAATCTAAATTGCCTCTAGGTGTGAATTGGACTGAACATTTAAACCAGTGTTTCTTAGCCAGTGGTCCATTGACCCCTTTTAGTCTGTGATATTGTTTTGAAAAATATTTATTTAAATATTTCAAAGTATACTTTAAAAAAAATTTCAGTCCCCCCCCCTTTTTTTTTTACTTTTTTTTTTTAATTAAATCTACAGTACCAGTCGAAAGTTTGGACACACCTTCTAAATCCATGTTTTTTTTTCTTTATTTTTAATTAAGACACTTCATGTCTTAAACCACACTCTCAACCTGCTGTACATGCTACTACGAGCGATCTAAAATTTGGCAAAACTGTGCTTGAGCGACACTTGTGTGTGTTCAGCGCTGTAGAAGGTCACAGACTGGCTGTGGAGACTTTTGGTCCTGCACATGCAAATTCTACAGGTCTTGTGAAAACTCATGAATGCATACACTACGTACGGGATCCATACTCCTCTTGTATGCCTGAACCAAGTCAGCAGCATGGCTAGTAGGGGCTTTTTGCGATGACAGTAAGACGCACGAGTGACACACGGTCATTGTACGAGTGATGTGCCTCAGAAGTACTACACAAGTATTCCACACTTGCTATTTCTGCGGCCCACAAGACAGGAGCACATCTCACTTTCTACCCCATGTGTGGCGTGCACGCGACCTGTATGCAACATGAGGGGCAAGACTCTGGGTATATATTGGGGGAGGAACCAAGGAACCGATTATGTACCATGTAGCATCGTAGAAGGGAAGAAGATGGCTGTCGCCATACTGCTGCAAGGACTGAAGGAGTTGGACCTTTATAGACAGATGATAGAAGCTGAGGAGCAGCACGAAGTGATATTGGCTTTGCTAATACAGGAACACTGACATCAGAACACGAGGCGGTGGCCTCTGTCCCATCTTTTCCCAATCACTTTCTCTCTTTTATCCTCTGCCAAATGCAGCCTGTACTTGACAAGTACTTTGCCCGTACTTCTCCCCCAAACTTTCGCCCAGGTTCACTGCGGCATGGCTGAGAGCTACCAAACCCTGCGACCCGTGTATGTCCAAAGCACTTACAGCAGGTTGTGAGTGTGGCATTAAAGGAATGATGGATGTCATTTCTCTTTACTTCGTTGAGCAGTTTTTGATATACCTGTAATATGGATTACTACACTTGTGGAATAGAGCTATTTACTGTGATTTTATTATTTACTCTTTACTGTTTGATCTCAAACACATTAAGAAGACAAGAAATTACACTAACTTTTGACAAGACACACCTGTTAATTGAAAAAACATTCCAGGTGACTCCCTCATGAAGCTGGTTAAGATAGTGCCAATAGTGTGCAAAGCGTCATCACAGTAGACACTGGCTACTCTGAAGAATCTAACATATGAAACTTATTTTGTTTAACACTTTTTTTTTCTGTTTACCACATATAGTAATGCCATACATGTTCCGTGTGTTATTTCATAGTTTTGTCTTCAGTCTTGTTCTACAATGTAGAAAGTAGTCTAAGTATAGGAAAAACCTATGAAAGAGTAGGTGTGTCCAAACTTTTGACTGTTACTGTAAATGCTTAGTCATGTGCATTCACAGCTCTCCACTGGCTTAGCTCAGCTTGTTCATTCCAGAGTGCACTCGATTTATGTTCACTGTGTCATTATTCACGCATTTTGCATTGTGTCCAACATTGTTGGGTTAAATAAACAAATGATCATTCAGACTGATAATCAGATTGAGTGTAATGTTAGCAATAAAATGTGTAAACATTTTACTGTTCATCCCCAGCTGCAAAAAAGACAAGTTCAACAATGATGCGTATTGATGGGGAAATTAAATGTGTATGTCAGTGTACAATGGGAAATGTTTATAGCACTGTACAGTTGCAGTCATCCATTTACATACATGGACATAACTATCATGACAATATTGGGCTTTCAGTTATTTCTTTGAACGGTTCGTTTTTTGAGGCAGAATGATTGTACAACATGCATTTTTAATAGAAAAAAATTATTTGGTATACAGTTTTTCTAAATTTATTTTCTGTTTTCTGAAATCAAAACAGGGTCAAAATTATACAGATAGTGTAAAAATATACATACAGCATACTAATATTTGGTTAAATGTCCCTTCACCAGTTTCACCTTGACTATGCTTTTGATAGCCATCAATAAAATTCTGGCAGAATTCTGGTTGAATATTTGACCACTGTTCTTGGCAGAATTGACTAACAGAGTTTAATAAAATTGAAATTCAGTTAATTTAAACTGACGGTTTGAGGTTATGTTGAAGAATTCTGAGGTTGTCTTTCATTATTCCACCCACTTTGTGCAATGCACCAGTTCTACTGGCAGAAAAACAGACCTATAGCCTGATGCTACCATCACCAGGCTTACCAAATGGTACAGTACAGTGTTCTTGGGGTTGAATGGTCATTGTGACCCAAAGAACTTGATCTTTGTCTCATCTGACCATAAAACCTTCCTCCAGAAGGCTTTTCCTTTGTCCATGTGGTCAGCTGCAAACTTTAGTCGAGCTTGAAGTTGTCGATTTTGGAGCATGGGGCTTCTTTCTTGGACAGCAGCTTGTGCCTTGGTGGTTCATGAGTTGTTCCTTACCATCCAAAACAATTTCTTCTCACCAGAGGATGACCATTTTGGTCTTTTTTCAGACCTTGGCAAAGTGGCTACACCTCCCAATAATGTATTTACATATAATCGCAGTTGTTTAGAAATGGATCCAAGAGACATTCCTGACTTGTGTAAATCCATAATCCTCTTTTCAGACCTGCACTGATCTCCTTGGACTTTCCCATTGTACTGTGTGTTGGTCAATATAACGACAGCTGCCAAACAAACCCCTTTTATGTTTTCACAAAGAAGCTACCAGACTGTAGTCAATCATGATCACTAACAGGAAGTTAAGAGGCCTTGGGAAGTTAAGACATTTTGAAACTTTCAGCACCACTGAATTAATAATCTCAATTGGTGTGTGTATATTTTTGACCCTGTTTTTATTTCAGACACCCAAAATAAAACTTGTGTACCTAATTCTTGGTGGATTATTATTATTATTATTATTATTATTATTGTTGTTGTTGTTATTGTTATTACTATTAAAGATGCATGTTGTACAATCATTCTACCACAGAAAAAGAACAGTTCAAAGAAATCGTTGAAAGCCCAATGTTGTCATGACATTCAAAACTGTGCAGTGACTGTATCTGTATAAAAATGTCACTGTTAATATTTAAGGCATTTTGAATTTCAGGCAGGATATCAAATTTAATATTGAACTGAAAATGTATTAAATTTGACACCTGTTGGTTTCTGAAAATGTGTAGTGTCTCTTACTTGCATACAGTGGGGTCCAAAAGTCTGAGAGCACTATTGAAAATGCTTCCATTTTTTGCGTTCTTTTCTAAAAGTTTTCATTAGAAATTCTACTATTGATAACTTGAGTGAAAAGTAGAATCTTTAAAATATTAACATGAAATTCACTGTCTTAGTGTTTAGTACGTCCCCGTTTTTTCTTTAATGACCGTGTACTCAAGCCAGCCCGGCATTACTCCACACAATTGTGCAAAACAAAAATCCATTTCAGATTCCTGAAACCTATTTGTTTTCTATTTTAAATGAAAATATTTTCAATGTGGTCTCAGACTTTTGAACTTGGTCGCAACCCCAATTAAAAAAAAAAACTGGGATGCTTTGTAAAATGTAAATAAAAACAATGCAATGATTTGCAAATCCTTTTCAACATATATTCAGCTAAATATAATACAAAGACAAGACATTTATTGTTCAAACAGAAACATTTTTGTTTTGTTTTTCAAAAGATACACTCATAATGAAATTGATGCTTGCAACATATGACCGAACAGTTGTGACAGGGGCAACAAAAGACTGGGAAAAGTCTGGAATGCAAAAAAAAGACTGAAATGCTCAAAATGATGCATGTGGAATGACATTGTATTACAGATATTACTACATGGACTCAAAAACACTTCAGAAAACCGTTGTTGGTAAACACAGTTTGTTGCTGCATCTACCATGCAAACTGAAGGCCAAATAACATCTAGAAATGTCGCTGAATTATCTGGGCCCGAGCTCATCTGTGATGGACTGAGACAAAGTGGAAAAGAGTGTTGTGGTCTGATGAGTCCACATTTAGAATTGGTTTTGGAAATAATAAACATTGTGTCCTCCAGGCTAAAGATAAAAAGGACCATCCAGATGGTTACCAGCACACAATTCAAAAGTCAGCATCTGAGAGGGAATGGGGGTGTGTTAGTGCCCATGGCATGGGTCACTTCCACATCTGTGAAGGCCCTATTAATGCTGAAAGGTACATGCAGGTTTTGGACAACATATGCTGCCATCCAGATGACATCTTTTTCAGGGACGTCCTTGCTTATTCCAGCAAGACGCCACATTCTGCACGTTACAACAGCGTGGCTTCGTAGTAAGAGTGTGGGTGCTAAACTGGCCTGCCTGTCTCCCATTGAAAACATGGCATGCATTATGAAGCGCAAAATACAATAACAGAGACTCTGGACTGTTGAGCAACTGAAGTTATATATTAAGCAAGAATGGGAAAGAATTTCATGTTCAAAACTTCAACAATTAGTGTCCTCAGTTCCCAGACACATACTGGTTGTTCTTAAAAGAAAACATGATGTAACACAGTGGTAAATGTGCACATGTCCTCTGTTTTTTGGAACCTGTTGCAGGCATCAAATTAGTAATGAGTAAAAATTTACAAAAAAAAAATACATTTTATCAGTTTCAACATGAAATAGTTTGTGTTTTGGATTGTATTCAATTAAATATAGGAAAAGGATTTGCAAATCATTGTATTCTGTTTTTATTTAAATTTTACACAGTGTCCCAACTTCTTTGGAGTCTGGCTTGGACTGACTTCATCCATCCATTATCTGTAGCCGCTTATCCTGTCCTCCAGGGTCGCAGGAGCCTATCCCAGCTGACTATGGGCAAGAGGCGGGGTACACCCTGGACAAGTTGGACAGGGCCAACACATAGACACAAACAACCATTCACACCTACGGCCAATTTAGAGCCATGAGTTAGCCTAGCCCGCATGCCTTTGGGGGAAACCGGAGCAGACACGAGGAGAACATGCAAACTCCACACAGAAAGGCCCTCGTCGGCCACTGGGCTTGAACCCAGGACCTTCTTGCTGTGAGGCGACAGTGCTAACCACTACACCACCGTGCCACCCTACTTCCTTACTTATTAATAACAATATGGGGGTTCTGCAAGGCTTAGGAGCTACAAAAAGGCTGAGAGCCAGACGACTAATGAATAGGCTTCATACTGAAATAACTCTGACACATGAACTTGTTTCATATCGAGCTGTGCAGATGGATATTGGTGTTGCTTTCTCTGTAAGCAAGATCCAGCTGTACCACTGGAAATCACAGGGTTGAGACATGCTTCAAATCCTAGACTGACCTTAAGTGAAACTGAATGGCTTTATCAGCTGATTTTTGTGCACTATGTGCTTGAATTAGTCTCTCGACTTCAGTATGACGAAATGTGGTGGGCGGGTCTTTCTTTCATCTCATTGGCTATCCGTTGAGCCAATGGCATGTCTGAAAGAGCGTAGTCCGCTCTACAACTGCTTACGCGCTGATCTACAACTCTCCGGCGTGTCTGAGGAGGAGGAGGTAGGTGCGCTCTCAGTCCGTCTGTGGAGCAAGCGAGGGGATCTTTCAGCAGCAGCAGCCTGAACTCCAATCTCCACTGAGATCGTCTGAAGATGGTGTGTGGTCGCAGAGTGCCATGTCCTAGCTGAGGTAGTAGTTTGTGCTGTTGGATGGGATGTGAGATTGCCCGCTAATGGAGGTGACTGCGCAAGCTACTGCCTTGCTAGTGCTGGTCATTAACTTCAAACACTGGACCGCTACAAAGTAGCATCACGGAGCAGTTCTGTGGGAACATTTTGTACCATTGCGCTCCACACGCTGCAGCAGCAGACAGAAGTGGGTTCTGTAGCCTAATCTCTTCAGTCGCTCATGGAGACATCAATTAATCCGCTTTTCTTTAACGAGGACATCACGTTAAACTGAATAATGCGGGTGTTTGCGAATGTGAAAAACACTAGGATTAAGATGTTTATTTATTTATGAAAATCACTAATAGAATTTTATCTTGGGCTATTTTTAACGGGGAAAACAATGTTATGTATAAGCCTATGTCCGATTTTGACGTTTTGGTCTTTCCCCAAATGATGAATCGATTCATCATACCCTTATTAGAGAACAACTGGAACCACACTGAACATCCTGATTGTTAGAAGGACTGATGGGTTTGTAATGTCCTGTTCATTGTAAACGAACTGCTACTATATTTAAACATGATTACTGCTACTACATTGTCTGTCTGTCTGTCTGTCTGTCTGTCGTTGGTTTATTGGTTTATACAGTGGAACCTTGAATCCAGTTTTTGGTTTCTGGTCCAAATCTGCTGCCCTCCAAAACACTGATCTTTGTGATGATGAATCATGGTAATTTCTGATCATCAGCTGTACTTTTGACCATTTTGTAGCATAGTTTAATCAGTTCTAACTTCAATTTTTGGTACTAATTAAACTGCTTTAGGATGTACATTAATCTGAAGTTTTTTTCCTCCTAACCCCCTCCCCCACCCCCACCCCCAAGTCATGAAAAGTCACCGTATATTTACATTATGGGTCCTAATAGCTTAAATGTCCATTCGCCACAGAAGGATTTCTCCGAGCCCCTCCTTTGGGCGTCACGCCAGTGAGCATGTGGGTGACCTTGAGGATCTGTCCTCCCACACGTGTGTGTCTGTGTGTGTGTGGGAGAGAGAGAGCGAGAGAGAAGTGAGAAAGTAAGTCCACTGTGAGCATGCCATCAGGTCTTCCCAAATGAGCCTTGTTCCAATTGCACTAGGGTTAGGCTGACCAGATGGCCTGTCTCCTTTGGGAGTGTGTTGGTGGTGCCCAGCAAATCACATAGCAACACTAAAAATCACCAATACAATCTGTCTTGTGTGCAGCTGAGTATTAGGACAGGAAATGGTATAGTGATTAAGGCAATGCATTACAGTTTTAAAATTTATTTTATTGTTTAAAAGAAAAAAAAAACATCTAAGGCCTGTGACATCTTTTGTTCAGGGAATCATACAATAAGTCATACAAGAAGCTGCAACATCCAAGAAGCTGGGGGGGGGGGTTGTTTTTTTTCCTCTCCACCAACACTATAAAGTACAAACCTAAAGGTAGACTTACCAATGTACTCCAAATGGTGTATAGTGTTGTTGCGGTGATTTTTACTTGGTGTTTCTGTAGCATATCTGTTAGAGGGTTATTTTGAAAATGTAGGATGCAACATAGGATTTTTATTTATTTTTTTTAACCTTTAGGGTTTGAAAAAAAAATTACTATTTAAAAAAGTAAATAGAGTATATTTTAGCAAACAGTCCTGAGGCCTGAAAGATACATCAATCATACATTTTAAAATGCCAAAGTTGATCACTAAAGTTTAATTATGATGTTAATTTAAAAGAAAAACAGTTTATTGGTTTCAGTATTTTTTGAGCATAGCCTTGTTTTTCCTTGATACTTTCTACAAAGTCAGAATCATAAATCAGAATGATTTCAGTTCCTTATCAATTTACTCTTATGTCATTTACAAAAAAAATCCTTACTTTTATCTGTAGAGATGATTCATGTTCTTTATATTGTAAGTACAAAAGTGCTTTTCAGCTTTGTGCTACAGTAAAACATACTCAGAAATCGACCCTCAGAATGTATGTGAGGGAGCACCATGGAAAGGCAGTTTTTCAAATGCAATTCAAAATACATTAGTTCTCGTATGCACAATAAAACCAGATGATCCATTCCAAGGATTCGCCTTCAGTTCCATTCACAGAATGGACAAGAGGAAAAATAAAATAAAATCACCTGTGTCAAGACTGTACATAATCAGAAGGCAAAAGGAAGACTTGAACAGTATCAACAACTGGTCCTTGATAGTACCAGTAGATTCTGTAGAATATGGACATTTGGTGTCTGTGTTTCAAAATTATGTTTAATCAAATGTATACTCCAGTCATTCGGTCATAAGTCAGAATTCAGCCAGTGAAAGCCTGTAAATGGTTTAAACTTCCTGGTTCAATGTCCTTTGATCCGTGTCTCTCTGTGAGTCACCTTGATTCTGGCTGTCTGTTTCCGAACATTAGAGGAATGATGTAAACGGATATGTCATCAACAGAACCCAGTCTACCTTTCGTTGTCCTCCAGGCTTGTTCAGTAAGTAACCCTCTAGCGTTCATCACCAACTCCTGGGCTGCCAATGTATACCTAAATAACCAGAGAAGAGCTGTTAACCATTCTCAGGGAATAATAAGTGCCTTGGTACTAACTCTAGATTGCTTATTTAAAGAACATGTTTTTAGTTCTGAAAGCTACTTTACAAGATGTCAGTGACTAAAAATGTCCAAGCTATGACTATAAACCACCCTTTATAGAATGTGTTTAAAGTAGGATATTAGCTTGCTCAACCCTTAATGACATAGCAAATGTATCATGTTCCTGCCAGTGCGCTGTACATCATACACCAGAAGTGCTCACTTCTCATCCTGTATATATACACACACACACACACACACACACACCACCATTTGGTAATTTCCAATTCTAACACAACTTCTAAAATTACTGATGAATTTAATTAAGTGTGGACATGCAGTACAGTATATACAGGAGTGGAACTGTGAGTGTTAGTCTCATCTCATCTCATTATCTCTAGCCACTTTATCCTGTTCTACAGGGTCGCAGGCAAGCTGGAGCCTATCCCAGC
>JAPEKM010000012.1:36370367-36381748 GCA_027575975.1 Cathorops multiradiatus
GGACATTGGGCTGGTCCCATGAGAAAAAAAGCTTTTTTTCTCTCTCTATTTTATGTATGCATGCATGCATTATGTATGTTCTTAAGTTAGGTCCATAAGTATTTGAACAGTGACACAATTTTCATAATTTTGTCTTTGTATACCACCAAAATGAATTTAAAATGAAACAATCAAGATGTGATTTGAAATGTAGACCTTCAGCTTTAAGATATTGTTTCAACAAAATATCACATTAAAGATTTAGGAATTATGTGATGGAAACTTGTTCACAACAGAAAATCAAAGGCCAAGGAGTTACAGAAAAGTAGACTTTTATTAAATCAAATAATAAAAACCAAGACAGTCTGCAGAGTGATCTGAATCATCAATCATAGGGTTTATCATTTTATACAGCTCTTACATATCACAGTGTAAATGTCCCTGGGAGTGTGTGGAACACTGAAGCACAAGCAGGCGGGTAGTGGTGGTAAATCAGCTCATTTTATTATTCTGAACAGCTTTTCAGCTATGACGACTGTGTGTTACTACACACACGCGCGTTCCATTGAGGAGAAAAGATGCCAGCTCCCTGCTCTGCAAAAATTGCAAAAGCACTGTAAAAAAACACACACCACATCAATTAACCACAGGTGCGATCAATTTGACACTTTCCCTGGCTTCACCCTCAATTCACAAACTGATGCTTGACCATACCCCCGCTGCCACATACTCCCACTGCCCAACTCAGACTGGGGAGCCGTCTGGCCTGCAGCTGACTCTCCCAGATAATGGGAAAGAAAGTCCGCCACCGCCATCTGCACCCCCGGCCTATGGACCACCTCGAACTTCAAAGGCTGGAGGGCTAGCTACCAACAGGTGATCCGCGCATTAGTATCTAGTAGTAGTAGATAACTTTATTGTCCCCGAGGGGCAGTTGGGATTGCAGCACAATCACAAGGCACTTCATGACAGAACATTAAATACATAACACAAACACATAATACATACATCAGATGCCAACAGAAATAACATAACATTCATCATGCACTATGCATCATTGAATATGGCCAGATCTGTCTGATGCATCTGTCTGCAAAATAAAAGGGAGAGAGAAGTCAGAGGAGTGTAAAAGTGTCCCACCCCACAGTACAGCCTTTACTTTAGTGAACACCTGTTGGCACTGCTCTGTCCACTGGATCGAATCTGGCACACCTTTTTTAGTGAGATCAGTCAGCAGGCTGGTGATGTCCAGATAGTTAGGTACAAACCTGTGATAGTAGCCAACTAGCCCCAGGAACTGTCTCACCCCCTTTTCAGTTTTGGGCCTTGGGCAGGCTGCAATTGCTGCAGTCTTGTCAATTTGGGGATGCACATACCCATAACCCAAATGGAAGCCCAGATACCATACTTCCACCTGCCCAATCACATTTTTTTCAGGTGAGCTGTGAAGCCTACATGCCTCAGTGACTCCAGGACGGCCCTGAGGTGTTTTAGGTGCCACGACCAATCATTGCTATATACATATAATGATATTGTCTTAGTAGGCTGTGGCATAGGTGCCATGTGGATGGAGGATTTTGTCCATGAGCTGCTGGAACATGGCAGGAGCCCCGGACAACCCAAAAGGAAGGGTGACAAATTGGTGTAATCTGAATGGTGAAAAATGCTGTTTTCTCTCAGGACAATGGAGTCAAGGGGATCTGCCTATATCCCTTTGTCAAATCAAGTGTTGAATAAAAACAAGCAGTGCCTAATCGATCAAACAACTCATCAATGCAAGGCATGGAGTATGTGTAGAATTTAGACATCGTGTTGACCTTTCTGTAGTCCACATAGAACCTGACCGACCCATCGGTCTTGGGGACCAAGACCACTGGGTTGCTCCAGTTGCTCTGTGACTCCTTGATTATTCCTATCTCAAGCATGGCTTTGAGTTAATCCCAAACCAAAGTTTTCTAGTGTTCGGGTAAGTGGTAAGGGCAGCTATGCACCACCACCCTGGGGGTGTCTCAATGTGTTCTATGAGGTGAGTGCAGCTAGGGAGCTAATGTAAGAACATGTCGGAAAAATCCACTTGCAACTTGGCCACCTCTGTGAGTTGGGCTGGTGAGAAGTGGTCTCCACAGGGGACTGGGGTGGACCGAGCAGTTACTTTCATTTTAACCTCCAGACCCAGCTCTGCCCTCTCTGGAAATACCAATGCCAAGAGGACCCCCTCATTCCAATGTTTCAGCAGCTTGAGGTGGTATATCTGCTATACCCTGCCTCTATCCATTCACTTCACCATATTGTCGACGTCCCCGAGTCGCCATGTGACCTCAAATGGCCCTTGCCACTTAGTGAGTAATTTTGAGCTCAACATGGGTAATAATATGAGCACTTTATCTCCTGGAGTGAACTCTTGGAGGCATGCACCCCTATTGTATAGCTAGACCTGATGTTTTCACGCCTGCTACAAATTCTCCTGGGTTAGGTGTCTAAGTGTGTGGAGTTTTGTACACAGTTCGAGAAAATATTAAATTTTGTTTTTACTGATGGATGATCCCTCCTCCCAATTTTCCTGCAACACATCCAGGATGCCATGAGGCTTATGCCCATACAATAATTTGAATTGGGAAAACCCTGTGGAGACTTGCAACACCTCTCGTACTGCAAATAAGAGGGGCTCAAGCCATTTATCCCAATTATGTGTGTCTTTGCTTTCAAACCGATTAATTAATTAGCCTCCACCAGATCATCACCTTGTCATGGTATGGGGGCTTGTGTGTCTCGATGACCCTGAGAGCTATGCTGTAGATTCAATCATACCGGACAGATCGAGGGGTAGAGACCAGGCTAAGATGATCCCTGGTCCTCCAGGTTGGGGGTTGGGCATAGAGTGAACAACCCCATCCCATAATAAACTGTAGGGGATCTTCAGAGCTACAGTGGTCCCCAGAGGTCAAATGCGCAGGCTCACATGGAGTGACACACCATGCATTGGCTAACCACTGTTCTGCTGCCTTGTGAGTAAGTTGAGGATGACAAAGGCTAGGGGAGCACACCCTGAGAGAAAAGCAACGTGTCTGGCAGCATGCGACAGGCTGCTCTCCAAAAGACTGGAGTTCTGGCAGCCTCCTGCAGCTGTGGAAGAGTGCTGGTCATCTTGGGCTTTCCCTTGCCACCAGGTCCCACCCTCTCACAGTGAAGTGCTGCTGGGACATGTGCACCCCCAACAGCACTCTAAATAATGTATCTGCACAGGTATCCACCTTTACCTCAATGAGACCAGCAACCAGAAATGGAAAGTCTGGTGGCGATAGGGTGATGGGACCAGGCTTGAATACACTGGGAGCTCCTAGTCAGATCCCTGCAAGCTCAGGGCTATTTATGGTCACCAGCAGCTGGACATTCCACTCTGCAGTCAAAATAAAAGCAAGAAAACTGTCCTTCTTAAACAGGCAACATGGAACATTTGAACCCTGCTGGACGCCAATGATGAAAGACCTCAATGAAGAACTGCACTCATTGCAGTGGAACTCAGCTGCTACAACATTGCCACTCTGAGTGAGACATGGTTCCTGGATGAAGGCTCCCTGAAGGACACCTACACCTTCTTCTGGAAGGGATACCCTGCAGGAGGGACAACACCAGCATGGTGTAGGACTTGCAATAAAAAATAGCCTCCTCCCAAGACTCACTGAAACACCGATTGGCATAAGCAAAAGGCTCATGTCACTGAGGATCCCTCTGGCTAAGAAATGCTACGCTACCCTCCTAAGTGCCTATGCACCAAAACTTCTATCAGGAGATGACGTGAAGACTGCTTGAGGGTGTTGGTGTCAGCACCCCAGCTGGAGTTGGCAAGGTTGTCAAGAAGGTTGTTGTAGGTGGATACTTTGCTCCTGAGCTTAGCAACGTGCTCTTTGAAGGACAAGGTCCTATCGAGGGTGACACCAAGGTATACCGGGTAGGGTGTGTTCTCTAGTTCTTTCCCTTCCCACATGATTCTAAGTTTCCTAGATGCAGCTTGGTTGTTTAGGTGGAAGGTGCAGACCTGGCTCTTGCCTGGGTTAGTGTTCAGGAACCATGATCTGCAGTATCCCATTAGTGTCTTCAGGGCATCTGTGAGACATTTCTCAATGATCTCAAAACTTCTTGCCTGGGTAGCCAGGCAGAGGTCATCTGCATAGATGAATATTTGGATGTTGTTGTAGGCAGACTGGTCATTTGTGTAAATGTTGAAGAGCACTGGGGCTAATACTGACCCCTGTTGCAAACCGTTCTTCTGTGCTCTCTATCGATTGCGTTTGCCGTCCATTTCAACAAAGATGTGGCGGTTTGTCAGGAGTGACTATATGATGACAATTGTTATGTTCTTGATCATGCGGGCTACTTTAGTCAGTAGAGCTCAGTGGTTCATAGTGTTGTAGGCGGCCTTGAAGTCAACGAATACAGCACCAGTTATCTTGCCGGCCTCAAAGCCATCTTTGAACTGTGTGAGATTTAGTACTTGTCCGCAGCATGACCGCCCTTCTCTATATCCACACTGGTCATGACAGAGTTGTTCCTCGACAGTGGGCTTGATGTGGGTCATTACCAGTCATTCATACAACTTAGAGTATGCAGAGAAGTGATATTGATTGGTAGCTTTTTGGCATCTTTTGGTCTTTGTTGGGTTTCAACAGAGCTACAACCTTTGCGCATCACCACATCTTGGGTAGGTGAGTACCATTAGCGCAATTGCTGAACAACTCTATTAGCCAGTCTAAGGCCTTGTCACCAGTGTTTGATCATCTCTGCACTGATTCCATCAAGTCCTGATGCTTTGCCGTTTTTTAGGTGTTTCAGACCAGCAAGCAGCTCATCGTGGGAAAAGGGGAAGAAGGTTTCATCACTTTTTTCAAGGACACATCTCATTTCTTCTTTCATCCTTTTGACATAGCCACATTCGTTGTTGTGGGGGTTTCCGTTGTCAAGTAGTTGTTTTGCTACTTGGTTTGGGGTCACTGCTGGCTCCTGGTCAGAGTTTAGTTTTTTGATGGTCTTCCAAGCCTTCTTATTGTTGTGTCTCATATCCAACCCACTGATGGTGTCTTGCCAGTGTTCCTTTCTTGCTTCACTAAGTGATGCTAGTAGGTTTTCTTCACGTTCAATAGTTTCTTCGGCAAATGGGTCAGTGTCATAGGCTTCAATGTACATGTCGTAAATTTATTTGCTGGTGTCAGTTAGGCCAGGGATGCACTGCTTCCTACATCTGCGAGAGATGTTCTTCTTTGCAGCGTCCCAGACTAGTCTTTGGAAAGATTCATAGCCTTCAGGTGTTGGGTTTATGTCTTCTATTCCTTCTTCCATGTCTGGCATGAAGTCTTCCCACTTGGTTCTCCAGTAGTTGAACCTGGGTTGTGGCTTTCTGTTGGTGATGGGGTTGACAACAGGGGTAAGATGTACTGTGATGGGTCTATGTTGAGACTTGTGTATGGGACCTTGTACTGACTTCTGAAAGTTATGGTGGCATTGAGAGGACACAAGGCCAAATCTGGGTTATAGCCTTTTCGCCAGCGGGCACTAAGAAAGGATGGTTTATCCTTTGCTCTGTTCAGAAGCGCTAGGTTCCTTTCCAAAGCCCATTCCGCTACAATCTCACCATCCTTCTTGGTGTTGCTGTATCCCCAGTTGGCACTGTGACTGTTGAAGTCCCCAATGACCAGGTGCACTCTATCATTGGTCAGGAGGTCTTGGGGCCATTTGAACGAGAAAGGGGGTGGCTTATAAACAGATGTAATGATCATCTTATCAGTCTTAACTCTGAGTATTTCCAAACCATCATTGAGTGGTCAGAGCAGTTCTTTACAATTGTCTTGTCTCGTACATAAATGGTGCTTCCATGGACAGGGCTGCCATGAAATATCACAAGGTGCATGCCCAGGATCTTTGGAGGTGTGGTTGTTTTGTGTGTCTCTTGGAGACAAAGTACATTGGTATACGATTGGGTGAGTAAGTCTTTCTTTGCCACAGACAGTCATTCTGCATTGAAACTTGTCACCTTGAACTTCATCTTCAGGGCTGAGGGTTTATCCTTTTACCACCGCCGAAGGATGTAGGGGGTTTGAGTGAGGTGTAGCAATTGGTCTCTGTGAACGGATTAACAGGGTCACCATATGAAAGTTTGCTACCTGCAATAAGGTTGCTAAAGAACAACAACAAGACTGCTGGCCCTGACAACATCCCTGTGGAGATCTTCAGACAGGGAGGCTACCTCTGCACCCATGCACTTTTCCTCTTTATCTCACACATATGGAAGACCAAAACCATCCCCCAGCAGTGGAAGGATACTAACATCATCCCCATATACAAAGGCAAAGGAGACAAGTCCCTCTGTGGCAACAGCTGAGGCTTATCACTCCTGGCTGCTGCTGGAAAAGTCCTGGCCAAAGTTATGCTACAGAGGCTCGTGAAAAAAAAAAAACATCTCAGAGGAGCTGCTGCCTGAGTCTTAGTGTGGGTTCAGGAGAAACAGGAGTATTGTGGACATGGTATTCACAGCACGGCAACTCCAGGAGAAGTCTAGGGAGCAACATCGAGACCTCTTCATAGCCTTCATTGACCTGTCAAAGGCCTTCGACACAGTCAACAGGGAGATCCTATGGAAAATCCTTCTGAAGTTTGGCTGCCCATGAAGGTTTGTTAACATCCTCCAGCAGTTTCATGAAGGCATGATGGCACATGTGACTATCAGAGACCAGGAATCCAAGCCATTCAGGGTGTGCACTGGTGTACGTCAGGGGTGCATCCTTGCTCCAGTTCTTTTTAACATTTTCCTCCTGTGTGTGACACTACTGCTCCACAAGGACATCGAGAGAGACAGCGGAATTACCTTGGACTTCAGACTTGATGGGAATCTGTTGAACATTCGAAGGCTCCAAGTGGCCACAAAAATAACATCTGAGCACATCATTGAGCTACAGTATGCCGATGACTGTGCAGTCGTGGCCCATATGCCAGAAGCACTGCAAGTCACCCTTGCAGCTGCTGCAAAAGCATATGGCAAGATGGGGCTTTCCATAAACGTGGCCAAGACTGAAGCAATATGCCAGTGGGCCTCTATTCCTCCACTCCACTCACCAACCTTCACCGTCTCCAACAAACCACTTACAATAGCGGAATCCTTCAAATACCTGGGCAGTTTCCTCTCTGAAGACTCCAGCATTGACAGAGAGATACAAAACCAGATTAAACATGCGTCATCTTCCTTTGGCAGACTCAGAAAAAGGGTCTTCCAAAATAAAGACCTCAAACTCCACACCAAAATATCAGTCTATCTAGCAGTCATCACAACTCTCCTCTACACCTGTGAGAAGTGAACCCTGTACAGTCGCCACCTCAAGACGCTTGAGGCTTTCCATATCAGATGCTTCCAATGCATCCTGGGAATACTGTAACCTGGAGTGACCGAGTGCCCCATACTGAAATCCTCCACAAGACCAACTGCGTCAGTATGGAGGCCATCATCAACCAGCACCAACTTCGCTGGCTCGGTCACGTCATCAGGATGCCAATGGAATGCCTACCTCGCAAGGTACTATATAGCCAGCTACATGTTGGCCACCTGGCAGGGGGCCAGAAAAAAGGTTACAAAGACCAACTGAAGATGACTATGAAAAAGTGTGGTTTGAACCCAAGCCAGCTGGAGGACACTGCCACCCAACGCTCCATCTGGCGGCAGCTCTGTCAGCAAGGGGTGCAGAAGCTCGAGGAGGACCGAGGAGACAGACAAACCAGGAGACACTTGCGACGTGAAGCCAGTTCCACACCCATACCCCCAGTCAGTGCCCTTAACTGTTCTGTCTGCAGCAGGCAGTGTGGCTCACGAATTGGACTTTATAGTCACATGAGAACTCACAAGTAGCAGAGGCAGGATTGTCATCATCGGATACGATGGACATCCTTAAGCAAGTAAGCATCATACTGAGCACTGAGCGGTTTCTATATCCACTTCTTTTGAGTGTACTTCTTGGTTTGAATAACTTGCTTGTTTTCTGTACACAAACATGACAATAAGTTCTTGTGTTAATAGACCAGACTCCACTTTTGGATCATTAATCTCTTTTGACTGAGAATGACCTGCATGCATGGTTTTATGCTGGCTTCTGGCACATCCATACAGTTTTAAATACAATACCTACAATTATAAACAGTTTGTTTTTATTGCATTTATTTAATTCCTGGGCTCCCATCTGTAACAGGGAGTGATGTGTTCCATTAATACACTTTACAATAGATTATTAGATTCTAATAGAATAGATGAGCCAAAATAACTGGGGATCTTTTTAATGGGCCCGACTCGTTACAAGTACCAATAGGTGAGCCTTAAAGTAGAAAAGGTTGAGAACCCCTGATCTACAGAATATACCATATGTGTGTGGTTATAGAAGAGTGAAAGGACGGGATTGAGCTGAAGCTAGTGGAGTGGGAGAGTGTCTGAGGCTGGAGGAGGATGACTGAGACTGAATGAAAATTTGGTGAAAGGAAAGAAAAGGGTGAAGTGAGAAACTTAGTGGTGAATGAAGAGACATTGATCTTAGAAACCAGGCACATAAACTAAACCTTGAACTTATACACAATTATATACCGCACAAAAATACTCAGCAAAAAAGATGAAATTATAGTATTCTGATTTAATAATAAACAAGTGGCTGAATGTCATGCAAAATCACCTGATGAATGAGCTGTTTCTCAATAAATATATCTGAAAACTAATAATATACAAGTGACTATGTCTGTATGATATAGCAGTACAGTTAGTTTGATATAATCATATGAATATAGTAGAAATTATATGAATTATTACTCTAATAGAATAATTGAATTCAAACTGATAATTGATTAAAACTGATGGACTGATTGATGAAAAGTGACTGTGATTGGAGATTTACCTTCATCGCGTGAGTAGTCCTCTCCTGAATGTGGCTCGAACAGATAGTCTCCTGTCGCCAGCTCAAACGCCTGAAGGGGACAGACACAGGAGCAGTGAACAGCCTGTAACTGGAACACAATCAATGGCTGACACAAAACTGAGTCCAATCATTGAACTGCATAAATGTTACGTTTAAGTGTTCTCAAAGCAGTCAAGCTCAATTATCCCACTCGCACAAACCTTATATTAAAATATTTATTCCAGGCTAGAAAAAATAAATTTTCAATTTCAAAGGAGGAAGTTGAGATCAGGGATCACGGTAGATATCCATGCAGTGTTTGTGGAATGGGAGTAGGCGCCAACTCTATACTATGTACAGAATGCAGGAAGTGGTGCCACATGAGATGTTCTGGACTAAGGAGAGTAAATCAAGCAGGCGAAAACTTTGTCTGCTTCGCTTGTACAAGAAGAGGAGAAAGAAGAGAACAAGGTGCTGAGATAAGGATACGTGACAGAATATGAGTTGATGATGGTACTATCGAAGAAGTTGAAAGCTTCCGTTACCTAGGCGACACTACTGACTATAGGTGCAGAGAGAGCAGTTCGAACCAGAATATCAGCTGCTTGGTCAAAATGGAGACAGATATCTAGACTTTTGTCGACTCAAGGAATTCCCCTAAAAAGGTAGAGTACAAACGTGCTGTGCATGCATTAGGCCCAAACTTGTATACGGAGCAGAAACATGGCCGATGACTAGGAACCTCAAAAACATGGTGAAGAGATGCGATTGCCGGATGCTCCGATATATGGCAAGTATACATTGGGAAGAGGGAATATCAAGTGACGAAGTGATCGAGAGATGTCAAGTGGAAAGCATACGAAATTTAATGAGAAGACAACGTCTGAGATGGTTTGGGCATATCAAAAGAAAAGAAGAGAGCAGTGTGGTATGGAGAGCAGCAGAAGCTGTAATTGATGGAAGAAGCTCCCGAGGAAGGCTGCTGAAAACATGGAAGACGTGTATAGAGGAAGATCTGAGGGAACTTAACCTCGAAGAAGATATGGTCTATAACAGACTGAGATGGAGAACGCTCATAGCTCATCCAACCCCATGAAATATGTGAACAAAAGGACATTAAACGAAGAAGAAACTCTGACAGAAAATAACATTCTGTCAGGACCCCTTTCATCAAGGAACTTTATTTACAGTACAATATTTGCAACAAGTTGTATTTGGCAGCTGGCTGTGTTCTGGGACCTCCTGCCCTACCATGTGCCTACATGGAAAGGCTAAAGCAGGGAAAGCCGCAGCAATCTCCCCTCTCCAGTAGGGTACAGAACAGAGCAGGCATCAATGACAACTGAGACGACATTGAATAAGGTCAGAATATGGGACCTCCCTGCCCTTCCTTGAGCCTATGTGGAAAGCCTTGGGGTAGGGAGAGCACACCTCCCTGCCCTTCCATGTGCCTGTGTGGAATGGCTAAAGCAGGGAGGGCGGCAGCAACAAAAATGACATTGATTAGGGATCTTAGCCTCTTTGACAAGGGCCAAATGCAATGGTTAGATGACTGGGTCAACACATCTCCAAAATTGTAGGTCATGGATGTGTTCCCAGTATGCAGTGATTATTATCTATCAGAAAGTGGTGCAAGGAAAGACGATCAGTGAACCAAAGAAGAGCATCTGCTGAAAAAGTTAATGATAGAAAAGTGTTAGAATGCACAGCGCATCACAGCTTGCTTGTATGGGCTGAGTAGCTGCAGACTGGTCAGGGCGCTCATGTTGACTCCTGTCTAGCAGGAAAGTGCCTACATTAGGCACGTGAGCATCAGAACTGGACCATGGAGCAGTGGAAGAAGGTGGCCTGAACTGATGATACAGAAATGACACTGATTAAAGTCAGACAGCAAAAAAGGGGAGGAGTAGGGGTGGAAGTGGGGTGCAAAATATCTTGCAGAGGAAGCAGCAAAGGTAGGCAGGTTAAAGCAGCTTGAATAAGGTGCTCTATGAGAGATATGCCAATAGAATGCGTAGAAGGGAATCAGCTGAGCTGTCAGCTGATGTGGGCTGGATTGAGATCAGCTGCAGTCAGCTGATGGAGCTGCGATTGAGGGCTAAGCTTGACTTTGTGGCCTGCCAGAACTTACGCTATGCTTGATTTAAGGCATCTAACTAAACAGAGTTTCATATAGTAGTGTAGGAAAGGTCTGATACATAGCTATTGACAACACTGTCAAAAGTGAGCTATACATTATGCTATGTTAAATGCAACATAATATGCTACATGGGCGGCATGGTGGTGTAGTGGTTAGCGCTTTCGCCTCACAGCGAGAAGGTCCAGGTCCGAGCCCCGTGGCCGGCGAGGGCCTTTCTGTGTGGAGTTTAAATTGACCGTAGATGTGAATGGTTGTCTGTGTCTATGTGTTGGCCCTGTGATGACCTGACGACTTGTCCAGGGTGTACCCCGCCTTTCACCCGTAGTCAGCTGGGATAGGCTCCAGCT
>JAPEKM010000012.1:37703192-37716184 GCA_027575975.1 Cathorops multiradiatus
CTGAGGTTAAAGGTTAGAGAGGCGGGGCTTATGCGTCATCGTTTCTGAAAATATCCGCTTCTCCGTCCACACGGCGCAGGGCTATCCGGCGTTTTCGGATTTATCCACTCTGGGATGCGTTTTCAAAAAAATACCGTTTTCACACCAAGAAAAACGGACTCGTCTGGACGCGAGGTTGAAACAATAAAAGTTTTTATGCGGAACCATCAAAATCATACTCGTGTGGACGGAGCCTAACTCACCAGTTATTTGTAGAAAGTTATCAGTCAAGGACACCAACAAAATAGTTTTTCCAGCACTGCCAAGCCTGCTAGCCATTCCACTCACAAGTAAGCTACATATACACATTGAAGCAGCATTAGCCTGCCCCTGTAGTCTTCTGAATTATGTTCAGTTTAGGAGTTGGTCTTATTTATTTCTAACTGTCGTTCAAATTCTAATTTCCAAAATTTATTGTCAAGGAGGTATTGCAGTACAACCCCCACCACTGTTTGGCAGTTGAACTAGCCTTAGCAGGCTGTAAATTTTTGTCACTACAGTGAAATAAAAAAAAAAAATTTAATTTGGATTGGTTGAAAAGTATGACAAGGCTAGCCTCTGTTGAGTCCCCCCCCCCTCACCATTCTGGAGCTAAAGAATTTTCCTTGATAACATGTGATTAACTCAATCCTACACACGGCCAAATTTTGCTGGCTAGACACCCAAGTCATAGCATCTCCAAAACGGCAGGTCTTGTGGGGTGTCTTCGGTATGCAGTACCTACCAAAAGTGGCCCAAGAAAGGACAAGCAGTGAACTGGCATCAGGGGCATTGATGCATGTGGTGAGGGAAAGTAAGCCTGTTTGGTCCAATCCCACAGAAGAGCTACTGTAGCACAAATTGCTGAAAAAGTTAATGCTGGCTATGATAGAAAGTGTGTCAGAATACAACACAGCTTGGTGTGTATGGGGCTGCGTAGCCACAGACGTGCCGAATTTTGTACATATTACCACCTTTTTGTATAGTGCTTTATATTTTTATTATAATGTTCTATTTCCTAATTTAAGTGTTTTATTTCCTAAAATAGTGACTCAGAGAGCCCTGCACAAAAATTCCAATGTGTCTGAACTGTTGGTTTATGTACGAATGGCAAATCTAATCTAATCTAAGCTAATCTAATGGGGGAAGCCATGACCTAACAGTTAGAGAAGCAGCTTTGGGACCAAAAGTTCAGTGGTTCGAGTCACTGGACCAGCAGGGATGGCTGAAGTGCACTTGAGCAAGTCACCCAATCCCCAAATGCTCCCCACACTGCTCTGGGTATGATGTACATCTCTCTGGATAAGAGCATCTGCTAAATGCCTGTAATGTAATCCTCAGTCATAACTCTGGTTTGCATGTAAACAAATGCCATACATTCACATCAAAATGGCAGCTGAACTCTTGCCTTCCGATTGACCCCTCAAATGAGCCAATAAAAGCTCCCAGGTCCTGTCCACAGCCTAAAACATCCAATGAGAGTCGGCGCTGAAAAGAAGTGCATTCTCCTCTTCTTTCCTGTTCAGACTGAGCCAACTGGAACCAACTGGGCCGATGACTGGTATTTTGTGTAGCCAATGAAACTCTGAACATGAGGATATGGAGCAAAGAATATACACTGTTGCAACAAGGAAGTATATGAAAAATGTATAAAGCACACGTAAAAATTTTTATTATTTTGCTAAGTCCACACAAAGCAGCAAATATGTTTTTTTGTGTTTAGGATATAAACTCAGCTGATACCTAAATGGGTAATTAGTACTATAATCAGGCAACATAAAGAGTTGCTTATTCACTTATCTCAGCTATATTACTCCCCGGTTTCCACCAGGGGTATAAAGGGCCCCATGTTTTTTTTTTTAGATTGTGTGTGTCTCTCTCTCTCACACACACACACACACACACACACACACACACAAAAAAAAATTCAGGGCTTTCCCCAAAGCGCAGATACGCAGCACTCCGCCGTGCTGCACTGTCACTTGCGCGCACACACAATACCATGAACTGAATAATGCAGAGTACTTTCCATACCTAAATATTTCATACTCCCCTCTGAAAATGAGCAATAACTCTAGAAACAGGAAGATAGTGTAATATATGTATAGGTCTAAACTAGTGTTTCTCAACCACTGGGCCGCAGCCCACTAACCATCTAGTGGGCCACAAATGTTTTTCAAGCTTGAAGCCAAATACTAAATAATTCAGGATGTTGTAGTGTCCCAAATCCGGTAGCTGGTTTGACATATACTTTTCAAGTGTAATAAATATATTTGTGGGTAAATTAAGAACAGGTCTATTATTGTCACGTTCCTCCTTTGCATTTAACCCTCATGCGTGCACACACACACACACACACACACACACACACACACACACACACACACACACAGCGCAGTTTGCAGAATAAATAAATATGGTTGTGGGTAAATTATATGGATCTGTGATGCCTGCTGGAAGAGAAGCGCAGCGAGAATTGAGAATCGAACAGCTGTGGTTGGTTTACACCTGATACTAAAACTTCTCGCGTCTGAGCAATCATCACAAAGATGCATACAAAGCCCAGAAATTCCTCCTTACCTGGGCAAAAACGATACAAGATTTATCCTGTGGAGTTTTGATTCCCAGATCTTTAACCCAGCCACATATAAAAAGTTGTACTCCTCCATGCTCTTGCAAGTTTTCATCTGTGTGTCCGTGTAGAATGAGTAACTACATGTTAGAGTGAGGAGCAGCCCGCTCCTCCTTCCTCTCTCGGGGATTCCCTGTTAGAGCAGTCACGAGACGAAACTCTGCGGCATGCGTTTGACCAAGTGAGAGTAATCGATGGTCAAACTTTTCAGCCAAGCATGGCACCGACCTTCCCTTATTTTGCGATTATTAAAAAGATAGATTGTACCGAGTGATGCAGGACACTCAAACTAGTGAACGAATAACCAAATTGTTAATCCCAAAGAGCCACAGGGAACTCATGCGGCTCACTTTAATCCCATGGCTGGACACTTAGGGCAAGATAAAACACTAGCCCGAATAATGGCCCAGTTCTATTGGCCAGGGATTCGCGGGGATGTCCGTCGGTGGTGTGCGGCATGCCGCGAATGCCAATTAGTAAATCCCGTGGCCACCCCAAAAGTGCCTTTGTGCTCCCTCCCTCTAATCGAGACCCCGTTTGAGCGAATTGGGATGGATCTTGTTGAGCCAATAGATCGGTCGGCACAAGGACATCACTTTATTCTAGTTCTGGTGGACTATGCAACGTGATATCCGGAATCGGTGCCTCTCCACAATATCTCAGGACGCAGTATTGCGGAAGCGCTCTTCCGCTTTATCTTTCAGGTCGAGATTCCAAAAGAAATCCTGACAGACCAAGGCACTTCGTTTACATCATGCACACTGTGCGAGCTGTATGGCTTATTACAAATTACATCTATCCGCACCAGTGTCTATCACCCACAAACGGATGGCTTAGTAGAGCGATTTAACGAAACACTCAAGAACATAATCCAGAAATTCCTAAGTGAAGATGCACATAATTGGGATAAGTGGCTCAAGCCCCTGTTATTCGCAGTACAAGAGGTCCCGCAAGCCTCCACAGGGTTTTCTCCATTCGAATTATCATATGGGTGTAAGCCACGTGGCATTTTGGATGTGCTACGGGAAAAGTGGGAGTAGGGACCTTCGCCTAGCAAAAACAAAATCTAGTACGTTCTTCAACTGCGCGCAAAATGCAAATGCCTAATTTAATTTATCTAGAAGTTTTTTTCTCTATTTCTATTCTCTGTTTATCTTGTAACGATGCTACTGGAATTTTAATTTCCCTGAGGGAACCCTCCCAAAGGGATCAGTAAAGTTCTATCTAATCTAAACTCCATACCCTCACACACACCTAACCCAGGAGAATTTGCGGCAGGCACAAGAACGTCAAATCCGGCTGTATGACAGGGGCACGTGCCTTAGAGAGTTCACGCCAGGAGACAAAGTGCTCGTGTTATTGCCCACATCGGGCTCCAATTTAGTTGCCAAGTGGAAAGGGCCCTTCGAGGTCACACAGCGAGTCAGGGACATCGACTATGAGGTGAGGCGAACAGATAAGGGCGGGGCATTGCAAATTTACCACCACAACCTTTTAAAAACGCTGAAATGAGGGGGTCCCTGTGGCATTGGTAGTCCAAGAGAAGGTGGAGCTGGGGCCAGAGGTGAAAAAGATAACATCTCGGACCACTCTGGTCCCTTGTGGAGACCACCTCTCACTGGCCCAACTCACGAAGGTGGCCAAGTTGCAAAAGGAATTTTCCGACGTGTTCTCGCCTCTTGCTGGTCGTACCCACCTCATAGAACACCACATCGAAACGCCCCCGGGGGTGGTAGTGCGTAGCTGCCTTTACCGCTTGTCCGAGCACAAGAAAAAGGTGGTTAGGGATAAACTCAAGGCCATGCTCGAAATGGGCATAATCAAGGAGTCACACAATGACTGGAGCAGCCCAGGGGTCCTGGTTCCCAAGACCAACAGGTCGGTCTGGTTCTGTGTGGACTATAGAAAGGTCAACCCAGTGTCTAAATTTGACGTATACCCAATGCCTCACATTGATGAATTGCTTGATCGGTTAGGCGCTACTCGCTTTTATTTGACACTGGATCTAACAAAGGGATATTGGCAAATCCCCTTGACTCCTCTATCCCAAGAGAAAACTGACCTTTCCACACCATTTGGATTACACCAATTTGTCACATTCCCTTTTGGGTTGTTTGGGGCGCCCACTATGTTCCAGCAGCTTATAGACAGGGTCCTCCACCCTCATGCTGCCACATATCTGGACGATATAAATCCTCTATAGCCATGATTGGCCGAGGCACTTTGAACACCTGAGGGCCGTTCTCAAGTCGCTGAGGCGAGCAGGCCTCATAGCTAACCCGAAAAAGTGTGCAATTGGGCAGGTGGAAGTACAGGATCTGGGGTTCCACTTGGGTCATGGGCAGGTGTGTCTCCCCCAAATTAACAAGACTGCAGCGATTGCAGCCTGCCCAAGACCAAAAAGGAGGTGAGATAGTTCCTGGGGCTGGCTGGCTATTATCATAGCTTTATACTTGGGCTGAAACGATTATTCAAGTAACCCTAATAATTTGATTACAAAAAATGTTCGAGGCAAATTCTTTGCCTCAAGGCTTCATTTAATTCAGGTCACCAAAGTCCGTCTACTTTAAATGTCTCTGCTATTGTATCATTCCCGCTTTGTAGACGACTGCGCCGCTCCAGTATCATTGTTTCACACTGACTGTAATAATTGACGAGCATCAATCCCAAATACACCATTCCCTCAAGAACATATTTCACAAATATGATGGAGCAAAAGTATTCAGAAGTAACAGATACATTAAAGAGTGCTCTTAAGGAGACTGACTGTGTTGCACTGACAACAGACATCTGGACGAGTGTGGCCACAGGAGGCTTATCTGGGGGTCACGTCGTTTTTTGGGAGATGATTGGGAAATGAAATCCCCCTCTCCCTTACTACAATGCCTCTAGAGGAGAGGCATACAGCCACAAACATTGCAAATTGGCTGGAGGAGGCTGCTACCAAATTTCACATTCCTTTTGAAAAGGTGAAGGCAGATGTCCATGACAATGGGGCCAATGTAGTGGCAGCTGCCAGAATTCTGAAAGACACACACTGATGGGCCTCTGTTAGATGTGCAGGGCACACACTGAATTTGGTTGTGCAGAATACACTGAAAAATAACAAAACCATCTCAAGTTGTGTGGCCTCTGCGAGATGCCTGGTGGAGCACTTTAATAAAAAAAAAAGTTAACCAGCCTGCACAAAAAAAATGAAAAGCAGCAGCAAATGGGAGTGCAACAGCACACATTGATACAGGATGTCAGTACTCGGTGGAACAGTACACTTCATATGCTATCCAGGCTCCTTGAACAGAGATGACCAGTGACTGCAGCTCTTTCCAATCCTGCAGTCAACCCACGGGGAAAGCATCACTATTTGGATCTGAAGCCGGAGCAGTGCATCTTGACTGAAGAGCTGACTCAGATTCTTGAACCTTTCGAGGGGGCTACAGTGTTCCTGAGTGGGGAACAATATGTGACCCTGTCTGCACTTCCTCAGCTAGTACAGACCCTCAAGAAATCCACCCTGAGTTCAGCTTTTGAAACTGCACCAGTAAGGGCATTTCAAGGTCTTGCAGTTGAACAGATCACTGACAGGTGGGAAGACCTGTTTTGTATTCAAGTCTGAGGACCCCAACACTGCCCTCCTTGCTGCTGCCTTGGACCCCCGGTTCAGAAAACTTAAGTTCTTGTCTTCTGAAGAATCATTTACGGTCCAAAGCACAATTCAAACGATGGCACTAACTGTCAAAAGGCAAGACAGACAGTCCAATGAGCGGGGAAATTAATCCACCACCAACATAGAAGACCACCCAGCTACTCAAGCCCAGGGATCATCTCTCAGTGTTCTCGTATCATCATCAGACTCCAATAGCAGTGAAGATGATGATAATAAGAAGCAAAATCAAGAGGTGCAGAAGGAGGTCTTACAATATTTTGGTGAACATCCTCTCTCCAAAAAAAAAAAAGAGGATCCACTGCCATGGTGGAGAGCAAATGCAGCAAGATACCCAACCCTGGCTAAGCTTGCAAAGTCTTTTCTGAGTATTCCAGCCACCTCAATGCCCTCAGAGCGTTTGTTCTCTGCTGCTGGGAACATTGCCTCAAAGCATAGGGCAAACCTTACTTCTGACCATGTCAATATACTGACCTTTTTGCACTGTAACCACCATTTGCTCTTTCAAAGGCTTGCACATGCATTACACACACATGCACCAAGACAAATTCTCTCTCTCTCTCTCTCTCATGCATTGCTCTAAGACAAGCACTGACTATCTTGCACAAAGACAAACATTCTACTCTACCTACCTCAACTGGATACAACTGGAAACTGAACTGTAATGTAAGTTGGATTATTAGTAATACTTGAATGTATTTATTTAAGCAATTTTGTACCTTTTATACTGTTATTCTTTATTCTCAGATAGGCTATTGCAGGGGATGCACCCCTTTTTTCCTTTTTTATTAAGATAAAACTAAGGACAAATATTGTATTTCATAGTTTTCTTTTCCATGTACATCATAAATGTTTCACAGACAGGTTGATTAAATGGGCTTAGTTCTGGAGCCAATAAGCCAAAGGTTTTAAGCTTTGATCTAAAAAGTGTCGAGTTTGAATAAAAACCATTTTTGGGGAAGAATAACAGCCAATTGCTTGCTCATTTTAAAAGGCCTTTCATGTTGCATAACACACTATTTATATAGTTGTTTAAAAACAAGTATAATTTAGCCGATTACTCAATTAATCGATGGGGAAAGTGACAAAATACTCAATTCCAAAAAATACTTGATAGCTGCAGCCCTAGCTGATACTTTTATTATTTGGATGTCACCAGCCTGCTAACCAATCTCACTAAAAAGGGGGCTCCAGATCCAGTCCAGTGGATGGAGCAGTGCCAAGAGGCTTTCTCTGAGGTAAAAGCTGCACCATGTGGGGGGGGGCCACTTTT
Source organism: Cathorops multiradiatus (assembly GCA_027575975.1). Classification (NCBI taxonomy): domain Eukaryota; kingdom Metazoa; phylum Chordata; class Actinopteri; order Siluriformes; family Ariidae; genus Cathorops; species Cathorops multiradiatus. The sequence continues at coordinate 37,710,777 of JAPEKM010000012.1, forward strand.
AAACTCCCCTGACTTTTCTCTCCCCTTTATTTTACAGACTGATGCATCAGGCAGAGGGGCTGTTTTGTCCCAGAAGGTGGAAGGCGAGGAGCGCCCCGTGCTGTACATCAGCCCGAAACTCTCAATGTGTGAAAGCAAGTACAGCACCATCAAAAAAAAAAAAAAAGAGTGTCTTGCCATCAAGTGGGTGGTCCTCGCCCTCCGATACTACCTGCTAGGGCGCCCTTTCACTCTGTTCGGACCATGCGCCCCTCCAGTGGCTCCACCGCATGAAGGATGCCAATGCGCGGATCACCCGCTGGTATCTTGCCCTCCAGCCATTTAAGTTTGAGGTGTTCTACAGGCCAGGGGCACAGATGGTGGCAGACTTCCTGTCCTGTCGGGGGGGGTCAGCTTCAGGCTGGACGGCTCCCCAGCCTGAGTCGGGCGGTGAAGAAACTTGTGTGTTACCTTTCAGAAAAGACCAAAACCATGCTTGTACTCCAAGTGGTCCAAGAACAGATTTCAGTTCATTTTGGGCATGTCCTGGATAGTCATTTTTGGCTAACTTCCTAGGACTGCAAAGGTAAACTGAAGCTCTTGACTTGTGATATAAAAATTTAAATAATATTGGTTGGTTTTGAGTGGTCTAGGTAGCATGATGTTGAACGAGTCAAAGACAAGTTCAAGATCATGCTAGCTGAATGGAATATATCTGATAGACCACGAAAAAAATCCAGCCAATATTATTATTACTACATACTCTTCATATCGTCATTCTCGAAGGCCAATGCTAGCTTACCCACGCCTCAGTGCTGTTAGTGCGACAGTCCAGTTAGCTTCCACCCGGCATAGCAGCAGTGTTAGCAAAGGCCGACACTAGCTTACCTACGACTTGGTGCTGTTAGCACAGCAATCCAATTAGCTTCCACCCAGCGTAGCATTAGGGAAGGCCAATGCAAGCTTACCCACGACTCTGTACTATTAGCGCAGCAGTCCAGTTAGCATCCAGACGGTGTAGCAATAGTGTTAGCGAAGGCCAATGCTACCTTACCCGTGTAACCAACCATCCATTAACTGGAGTTGCTTTATCCTGTACAGGGTCACAAGCAAGCTGGAGCCCATCCCAGCTGACTGGGCGAGAGGTGGGGTACACCCTGGACAAGTCGCCAGGTTATCGCACGGCTGACATAGAGACAGACAACCATTCACACTCACACCTACGGTCAATTAAGAGCCACTAATTAGCCTAACCTGCATGTCTTTGGACTGTGGGGGAAACCCATACACACACGGGGAGAACATGCAAACTCCACATAGAAAGGCCCTCGCTGGCCGCTGGGCTCAAACCAAGAACCTTCTTGCTGTGAGGCGACAGTGCTAACCACTACACCACCGTGCTGCCCTCTCGTGTAACCATATTTGAGCTTACCTAAGCTAACGCTAACTGCTAAAGCATATAACACGATCTGTGGAAAATCTGTAGTGGCACTTGTTTTGGAATGAAAGGGGATATACAATGCACAGAAATGGGGCAGATATCGCGTTTTACATAAAACTGATTTAGGAACTTCGAACAGTGAACAAATGCCAAACTTCTGGTGGTAACCTGATTTTTCTGAAAATGGTGCTCATCATGTTTTGAAACCAAACTCTTCAAATTATTAGAAAATGAGAAGCAAGACAAAACATGAATCAGCTGCAGACGTTTGAACATTTTTAGGCCGGGCCTCACATCTGGTTGATTAAGGCCAGATCTCCATCAGGCACTTGTGTAATACAAAGGTGAAGAAAGGCATTTGGATCACAGCTCAACCATGAACTTGACAGTGTAGATGATGATTTGCAACTATTGCTGCTATACCCGTGCACGCAGGAGACGGATCAAAAAGTGGTCTTAAATCACCCAAAAGAGCTCATTTGATGGCAACAAGATGTCAAATCACAACTTTATTAGAGGAGAGCTGTACAGCCTTCTCTTAAGCAGAACAAAATCTGGACATCTCGGTCATCCTTCAGTTCACTCACAACAGATCTGCAAGTAGTGCAGCTTAGAAGATGCATCAAAAACAGTTAAGGACACACTTGGATTTCTTCACAAATCCAATCATGAAAACTCCAATGGCGCGACTGTAAATTTGCCTGATAGAAGCTCTGCTATTATGTTTTTATGCTGCTATCTTACAAGCATTATACAATCTGTTTAAAGGCTATGCTGGACAGCATGACCTCATGACATACACTGAAGTAGTCAGTCAGTCAAATGCCTGCACTCAGTACAAACCAAGGTTGTGTTTTACCAGCTACAGCTTCTCAATGGAGCAACTGGCACATATTTTTAATCTCTCCCACTGTTGGGATTTTAAAAAGCACCCACAAAACAACTGCTCTTTGTTTAAGATGGACTCGGGTGCAAAGTTGCACCAAACAATATTTGGATCAAAGAGATAAAGTTCTTTGCACATGAATGACTACTTCCTTATCTCAAATTCCATCTCTAGAGAACACAGAAGTGGGGAAAAATATTCACAATCTTAATGGAACTCTTCAGAGAATAAGATTAGTGGGTCATGGTAAGAAAAAGTGACAGACGTTAGAACCAAGGTGGGAAGGTCCCGATCAGGTCCTGTTGGTAAAACATGGATACAGGTTTCCCACTGTTACATTGTACTGCCACCTCAGGAAGAAAGGTGAGCACATCAGTGAGCGTGCTCTGAGAGTATCTAATGATGCAAGTATTCAGGTGTATAAAACAGAGTGAAGCTTCCCAACACCCTCTCATGCATCTAGTGTACCTTCCTCTCCTGATGTGTCAGACCCAGTGGCAGGAAGGGAAAATAGCAGTCAGTCAAACAATAAAGGACACACATCCATAAACTACTGGCATGAAAGGAAATTTTTTAAAGCAGTGTCTTGAATGTATTATCAAAGAGGGACAGAAAGCAGATGAAAGCAAGGAAAACCAACAATGACTGAAACGAGCACAAAAATTGTGAAAAAACACACCCAATTAGCAAAAACTGCCACAGTGGGTGGAACAGTTCACTGTGTATCTTTCTTCATTCTTGTCTCTGAGCTGAAAAAACAGATATGATGTTACCTGTGAGATGAGACCAGGAAGGGAATTAAGTGGAGGACACCGAACGTTTAATAACCAGTTAAGATGGGACGGACCAAGGTGCTGGAGCTTATTGACTCAAGCAAAGACCTCATGGATATTCCTAAGGACTTGACTTTGCATCATTACAAATTTGTCTTACTAGACCATGCTCCAGGATGGCTTACTCAGTGTTTCTGACACAATGTTGTTGAGATTGGTGTATTCATCGTCTCCATCAGTGGTTATTATTGTATGTCTGCTACTTAAACTGGTAATGTCTTGTTCATTTCTAGTTCTAATAGTACACTGAATGAAGAGTCGATGATCTAGAATTTCTTCTCGGTAGCTTTTGCCATCATCACCCTTCATGAACTTGGTTTAGGTTGGCTAAGCTTGTTTTGAAATACTCCCTTAAAGTGCATATCATGGGTAAATTCAGGAGCAAGATCAATGTAATTCTCCTATTTTATATTAAACTTTGGTAAAATATGTCATATTTTGTGCAATTTTTTACCTTGCGCAATACCAGAAAAATTTAGTTGAAATCAAGCTATTTGAGGCGAATTGGTCCACCTCTGAAAAAATTTGGCATTTGGATTTCCCAGCAAACATTGATTTTCATGACGTCGCATGCGGGACGCCTCCCTCTGAATCCTACGTCAGCGTTGGTTTATGAGAAAGCAACTTGGTGATTTTCTTCGTTATCACGTAATTATTAAAATGGTTAACAGATGCATTATAGGAGGGTGTAGCAACACCAATCATGATGGGATTAGTACGCATCGTTTTCCCAAAGACCAGATAATGAGAGAGAAACGGGAGTACTTGGTCTACACAGGCTGTGCACTGAAACCATGCAAAGCTCTGTCAGCCTGCTGGCGCTTCCGCAGGTAACGTCACGAATCTGACTCCAGACTCCCTTGGGATTTTTCCAGACACGTTTCGTTATGTTTTTTTTTTTCTTCTGCTGTAGACAGATGGCCTTGTGCAAAATTACCCTTCTGGATGAGTGTGTAAAGGGACATACTTTCATTCAAAAAAATGAAATTGGTCCAGGATATGCACTTTAAGGACCATCAGATGGGGAACTGAAATAGTCGCCTTTAATTATTTACTTTTGTTTGCTTCTGACTGTGATCATTTGCTGAAGTTTCATGTTCATCTCTGACTCGGTGTTAAATATGCCGAATAGGTCATATTTCTGAATGACAGCAGGAGCCTATCCATGCTTTACATTCACCAAGACAAGTGGTGGAAGGTCAGCAACCAACCCAACAAATGTAGGTGAACTCTGCTGGCCAGTGTTAATTCTGGGATGTGCACATGGGCATGTAATCGCCAACACTTCAGTTCTACCCTTTAACTACCACTTCACAAAGCAAAGAAATAACTAATAAATGTAAAATAACATTATCACTGAGTTAAAAAAAATAAATTAAAAAGCTGCCAGAAAGTAGTGGCAAAACCCTCACCCAGTCTTTACTTTTCTTTCCTCAGTGCTCTTGGGGACTGCGTTTTTGTCATGGACTCCACATATCAACTGTCCATCAGGCTCCCCATTTTCTAGCTAAAAAAGGTCAAAGGCTGTTAAAGTGGCACAAACCATTGTGACACACTGCTTACTACACTCCACTTTGAGTTGTACAGTCAGTCAATACAGAAGAACTTACAGCAGAGCTTTCTCCAGTGGGAACAAATGACTTGACTGGACTCAGAGACTTCACCCTTTCTGAACAAGAAAGGCAGAGAGCCATGAAACATGCAAATAGCAACACACCAGGATTAATGCGTGTCTGACCAGGAAAGCAGGACTTACGTGGCATGAACTCATCTTTCTCATTCTTCCTGGTTATGAAGTGTGAAGGAGCAGACCTCATGGTACAGCAGCCGTTAATTTTAAGAATATGTTGAGGATTGCTGAAAATGTCCCAGGGCAAGCTGACAGGAGAGTGATCGACACACCCACTCTGATCCCATAGAGCCTTCTCACTTGAGTAACATGCAAACTTATTCACCACCAAATCATCATTTACACAGATCTGCAATGCAAAAAGAGTTAAGTGTAAAGAGTTGAAAGTGACAAAAAAAGTAAAAATTTTAATCAAAAGTGAAGTTAAAATGTGACAAAATGTCTCAAGAATGGCCATCATTTATATGTTTTGATTTTAAAGTGCATATCATGGGTAAATTCAGGAGCAAGTCCTGGTGAAAAATAAATGTGCCAAGTGTACTAAAATTTAGTACACTTGTGTGTACTTGAAGCCACACTAATCATCAATATACTTCAAGTGTGTTTATGATTAGTTAACTTGAGGCATGCTATTTTGGA
>JAPEKM010000012.1:37961094-37971120 GCA_027575975.1 Cathorops multiradiatus
ACCCGGAGGAAACCCACGCGGACACGGGGAGAACATGCAAACTCCACACAGAAAGGCCCTTGCCGGCCACGGGGTTCGAACCCGGACCTTCTTGCTGTGAGGCGACAGCGCTAACCACTACACCACCGTGCCGCCCATATATATATATAGCAAGAAGGTCTATATATATTAGTGAGAAACTTGGGTTTGGATATCAGCAGACTAATTACACATGAGGCCTGAAACAGCTCTGGACCACTCGTAAATTTTGTTCGTGCCTAAAAAAAATATTAAAAATATGCGAAGAATGGTGACTGCAGCAAGTCCAGTGTTGGTCTGAGGGTCTGAGTGGTTCTCGCCGGAGGCCCAGTGTGTCTGGTTCAGATCAAACCTTCAATGAACCGAAAGAGTCGACTCTAATGGGTGAGCTGAACCAAGTGATCCGACTCACTGTAAAGAGCCGGAACATACAGCAAACTCGGTGTATCCAGGATAAACGTCCGGCTTCCTACATACTGAATATTGGTTCCTATTTAACATACAGGAAACCTATTTTTCGACAATCAAAGAGGCATATAATAAAATGTTTTTTTTTAAATGTACAGTAGACATCAAACAAATAAAAAAAACCCCAAACAAATCTGCAGTATACTAGTTAGATCAAATATGTATTTATAATCAGTTTGATTTTCAAAATAGTCACTAAGCAATTAACACAAAGTATCTTAGTAAGGTGAGGTAACCTGCCAGGACAGCTTTAGTGCACCTTGGCATAGATTTTACACGCGTCTCTCAAATGTGTTCATTTGAGATCTCGTGACTGTGAAGGACATAAAGATGAATTTACTTCATTTTCATACTATTAAACCATTCAGTGATCCAATACCTTGTGGTTGGGGACATTCTGGAAGTGAGCATCAAGATACTAATGTTTCATCATATGATAAAGTTGATCAATCAGAGTAACTTTGTATTTATTTGCAGTGATGCTTACCTCTAAAGAGAAGAGTGGCCCCAAAACACAATGAGAATGTTATCTTTATATTCCAGTGACTGGATTTTGCACCAGACAACACAAATGTGCATTCCTCTGTGTAATGAGGGGTTTATGTGCTGCACCCTTACTCAATAATATCCCTCTCACTATAGTTGCAGACATTCTCAGTCACCTGAGGAACATCTGCGTACAATATATATATGAACGGCTTTGTTCTTATCGTATGAGCATTAATCTAATTGGGTGTGCACTTTCAACCACAATTTTCAAACTTTTTCATAAATGTCACTTTAGCGAGTGTTCTTTTTGAAACACAGCCAGTTGAATAGTGTTTGTGAGGTCTTTGATGGGCAATAGTTCCCCAGTGGTTAATGCTACTGGTCTACTGATTGAAAGATTGGGAGTTAAAATCCCAGCACCACCCAGCTGCCACTACCACTATTGAACTTTTATACAAGAGTCTTAAACCTCAACTGTTCAGTTGTATCCAATTGCATGTCATTTTGGGTAAAAGCATCAATTAAATGAAGTTAAAAAAAAAAAAGTTGCTGAAGCTTATGCCAGCCATGCCCAAATAACAAACCCTCTTACTAAGCCAGATATTTTCCTCTTGCTTTCTTGATGCACAATAAAGGTCAGCTGGGCCTGCTCAGCATTTTATACATGCCACAACATTGATTACTTAATCGAATCATGCAGTGCACATGTCTGGGGGTACCTACACTTGTTGGCCTAATGGTTAGAGAAGCAGCTTTGGTACCAAAAAGTCTCTGGTTCAATTTCCTGGACCAGCAGGAATGGCTGATGTGCCCTTGAGCACCTAAACCCCAACTGCTTCAGGTATATTGCTCTGGATAAGAGTGCCTGCTAAATACCTGTAACGTAATGTTAACGTTTCAATACTCTTCTATTCAGTTTTCTCCCCCTTAATTTATCACCCATCTGTGTACATACATATACACACAGAAATGAGAATTTTACTGGAAAATACACCACTCAAATTTCATACGAGCTACATCCAGGACATTGACATCTAATTTCCTCACTTGTGAGGACAAGGAGTTGCTGATAAATTTGCATAATTTGTGTATCACGTTGGCTTGTGCACATGAAGTTTATCTTTGTGTTGAAAAAGCTGACAGTCATACAAAATAAAATCACAGATCTGAGGGACATTTAATATTGGCTGGTGTGCAGTGGTCTATTAGATAGCTTCCATTCAGCTAGCATCATATTGAACAAGTTCAGTATGATACTAGCTGAATAGAATACATTTGATAGACCACCCCCTCCCCCTAAAAAAAAAAAGCCAGCCAATATTTTACACACACACACACACACACACACACACACACACACTTGCTGGAACAAACCTGGGAGCCATGTTTGTTTACAAATTGTTACCCATGTGGAAGTTTTACATACAATATGCATCTTATGATATTTTTCAATTCACTGCGACAGTTTACTGTAGTTGTTGCCACTGAACAAAGAAATACTCTGCATGTGCAGCAGAAGATGCTCATTTGAGATTTGCATCAGCACCACCATGACATATCTTGATAACCATACAATAAATGTAAATGCATATTCACTTATTTTCCATTAGGTAGCATGGCATAATACACAGTCTCTTAACCTGGTGGAAAAGAACACGTCTTTATTCCATCAGGAAAGTGCCCTGTATGTATAACTTCTGATATTTCTTGCAGATTAAGTCATGCCATGTTTTCCTGCTGACTAGGCACGTCAAAATGGCAAATGGTTCAAAATTAAGTGGAGGTTTCTATATAAAAGGGATTACATGGTAGTGTGAAGACATCTTAGTGTTTATGTTCACAAATGAAATGGTTTTCACCACTCAAAAGAAACCTCTTTGCACCACTGCATAAATAACCCCTCTCATTTGTCTCAGCTTCCAGTCTAGACAGACTCTAGCACCACCCCAATCTTTTACATTGAACACTTTATTAAATAAATTACACAGAGAGTAAAATCACATCTTTATTCAAAAAAAAAAAGGCTGCAAGTTTAAACAAGCATGATTTGGTAGAACAAAAGAGGCACACATTGTAGTCCATGCCTAAATGTTTTGGAATGTAAATATTCAAGTTTTCCCTGTGATACAACCAGCAAGGGTCAAACACCTGAGCACTCATTTGACTGGCTTTGGGTTCAACAAAAGTCAAATGGAGAGCTAGGCTAAAGAAAGACCCCCCATATTGAGACCTTTTAAAAACAAACACAAAAAGAACCCCACCATTCATCTGGCATGATACACTCTGGTGAAAGTTTAAAATAAGTCACTAAATGTCTTGCCATGTTTGAGACAGAATAGCAGCTGGTAGAGATCTCTTAACAGGTAGAAGATTCCTGGACTTTTCAGTAAGGCACATCATTCTGGATGATCAGAGATTGGCAGTGTCCAATGTGGCTCAATAGAATATAAAAAAAAAAAAAAAGGCACAAGCACCACTGCAGATATTTAAAGACAAACACCAAAACCACCACCAGTTTCATAAATGCTACAAAAATGTGTAAAAAAAAAAAAAACTTAAAAAAGGCCAATACTCATGTGATCATTCAACAGTTAAGGAAGATAATATATAAATTTCATTCTTAATCATTGTAAACAAATGTAACAGGGAACTAGCATCAGTGAGCAAGTAATCAGGTGCACATGTAGCTTTTATACAAACACTTAGGAAACCCATCTCCATTCAAATACAATCTGCCTAGAACAGCAGTGAAAAATAGCCCTCCATGCACCAATGCAACACTCTTTAGACCCTGTTAATTTTAAGTTACATACCCATTCCCAAAAATCACAAACCACCAATTTAAAAGCCCAGTTTGAACTACTTCATTCAACATGCGTCAGTGTGACATTTGTGGTCAGCAGTTCTTATAAGAACATAATATGCCTCAAACAAGCCTCATATACAGAAGCCTGGACACAGTACTACTCAAAAAACACTGATACAAAATCAGGCAGGTCATACCCATACTAACCAAAACAGGAAAGAAAGGACACTTCGAATGGTTTGTCATGTCCGTTTAGACATCAAGCTATCGCAGTTTTCTCCTCCTGAGGTAACCACCACGCTGAGCCTTGTTCATGCGCATGCCAAAGTAAATGACGAGTCTGATGGGAACTAGAACAGTGGTCAACCATCCCTGCAAGACAGATACACAAAGTCATTTGTTTGCTCACTTTCAGTTACCACATTAACCAGTCAGTGTCAGGATGGTATTGGAGTTTATCCTGGGAACACTAGGCAGACATACACCCTGGATGGGACACCAGTCCATGACTGAACCATGCATGTGCACAGCCACACCCAAGGGCAATCTAGCATTTTGGGGAGGCGGGAGGAAACCTTGGGGTGAACACACCCCACAAACCCAAAATACAACAGTTACCCATCCTTACCAGGCATTTGGTTTGTCAGTTTAACCTTTGAAGTTCTTAAAAAAAAAAAAAGGTTTGTAGTGCATTTTGACTAGGGCCTGTGGAGTTGGCACATTTTCTTCTGTGCCTGCCCAGGTTTCCTCCTACAGTCCAAAGTAGACTGGCTACTCTAAATTGCCAGTGGGTGTGAACGGTTGGTGGTTTCCATGTTAACCTTGCGACAGATTGGCAGCTTGCTGAAGTGAGCCAAGGTTGACTAGCTTCCTCCATGACTGATGTATAAGCAGTAGAAATAATGGAGGAACGTAATGCATTTTTCAGATTAGTCACTTGTACATGCCTTTGAAAGACACAAAGGCTTCAGATTCATGCCGCCGTTTTTGAATGTGCCTGATTGAGTGATCATGTGCTTACCATGACTGCATGGGGAAAATAGCCATTAGTCTGGTCTTGTAGCCCCACAGTTGTTAGCTCAGCAGCTACATAACGCTCAGGAGTTGGCTTGTCCAGGGTGGGTTTCCTGATCTTGGTCATTTTGGTGGCCACAAAGAAAGGCAACACACTCTATAGCATGTAGAACAGGGTGATTAAGAGGGAAAGCATCAGCACAGAACCAAAAGCTTAGAGAAACATGCTTTACATAAACTGCTGAATGGAAATGAAATTCTGACCTGAATGATTATCCCTTTGCATTTGTACTCTGCTTGAAGTCCACGGGAGAAGAAGTCAACAAAAGCCTACAAGAGTAGTTCAAACTTTACTCATTTTAGCATAATAGGCACCATATGAACTATTTAACATGCTCTAAACTAACCATTTGATATTCAAGTACATGGTTGCTTAAGGGAAAAGCCTTGCCTTGGTGGCAGAGTAGACCGTGAGTAGTGGAACTGGGTACATGCCACTAGCAGAGGATATGTTGAGAATCACGCCTTTTGCTCTGAAACAGACAGAAGGATTTGGATTTACATTTGTGCACAGCTGAACTTATTGAGCCAGCAAGTAGACTAAAACTAGAATCAATTCTGACAACACTAACAGATCCCCCATCACATACACAGGCATTGCTTTATGTGTTGCCATGGCACCTGCTTTCACAGGCAGCATCCCTGCAGTAGTGTGCTTTAGCAAGCTGAGGTTGGTCCCATTTGTATGAAATTATCCCAGCACTGTGATTGGCTAGACCAGGTCACATGCATCAGTAGGACCAATCAGTCTAGCATGCATTTGTTGCCCAGTGTGGAAAGCCATATTTGCAAAAAGGGAAAAATGGGCAAGGCTAATCAACAGGCAGTGACTAAGCCACCTTTCCTTCCATTTCTGGACATCTAGAATTCCTACTATGTAATATGAAGTCCCCCATCTTAATCAGAGGAAGATTCTCAGGGCTCACCTAGCTTCCATTTTGGGTAAAACCAGACGAGTCATCTGATGAGAAAGAGGGGATTAGTATGGAAAACCAGAATAACTAGGAAGTGTACATAAAGTTTTAAAATGAGGCACAGGAATGCATGGTTTCAGAGTACAGCTCAGATGTACTGCTTACCTGACACACTGATGTTATGTTGACATTGATCATTGTGTTGATGAACTGAAAGATATTGGATGTTTAATCCATCAACTTGAATACAATAAGCAATACACCAATTGGTTCTGTATATTATATCCAGTACACTACTATAGCTTGTGAAAGGTATGCCAAGATGCAATATACCTGAAGAAAAAAAAAAAAAAAAAAGCTGTCTGAACAGACTCCACCACAGCCAAAAGGGTCCAATACCTTTTGTGCCAAGGATTTTGCCTTAAATTAAGCTGGTACCAACAGCAAAATAATCATAGTCACTTATAATACAAGGTATAATTCTACTCACATTGTCCAGGTCAGGGATGTGCAAGAAGAACTCCGGGTAAGGGTAGGAAATGCCAACATTGTTTACTATCAAGACAAAAAAAAAAATGTTTGTGACAAATCAACCAACTGACTTCAGGAAGTCAAATGAAGTACAATTAGTTTAATGTCTCAGAGTAGATTGTGGTCACCTTAGTTCTGAAAACCTTCACACCACAGTAGCATAAAGTTTTACACACACACACACACACACACACACACACACACACACACACACACACACACAAAAAAAAAAAGTGACTCACCAAGAACTCCTATTTCTAGCCCAGCAAGTGCAGAATCAATCTTTGGATAAATGTCAAGCTGACTGAAATCCACAGCAATGGTCTTGGTCTCCACATTATACACACTTTCTGTGTGGCAGAACAAGTGTTGACAAGGTTTCAGATGTCAGGAATTGTTCAAAAACAGTCACGACTTCTAAAGCAGCTTCTATAAGACTCACAATGGGTCTTAATGGAAATGACTATTTAAAGTAATCCATTTTGTGAATATACTAAAAATAAATTGGAGGAAATCACTATAGATTTTGAATAGCAAGTATTTGACAGCAGAGGGCGCTTCGTGCCAAGAAATAAGCTAGATGCAACTTCCCACACCCTTCCTGTACTTCAGTTTGATGTGCCTGCAGCAATTAGAATGCATTGTCCAAAGAATCATGTCTGAACCCCATTCAAGGGAGTTATGAGAGGAAAATTCCTCTGATGCATCACACTGTAGACCATTTATATGAAGGATGCACAATGGAGTGCGTGTTTAGGGAGAATCCTGGCCAGTAAACAGTCTTTAGAAATCTAATGATCTAATAAACTCATTTTAATAAAAGGCTTCTGGCTTTAAATAGCTTCGTGACTGTAGTAAAGTTGTCTTGGTGACTCCAAGCCCCCATGCTGCCAAGGCATTTGGTTGAGGCGTGAGCAAAGAGTGCCTGGTTTGGCAGGGATAGACCCAGCTCGTGACTACCCATATCCCCCCCCATCCCCTTTTTCAGTGTGCCTTCAGCACGACTGTGGTTATGGTAGACTGGATAGCTGCAGAGTCTCTCCATTTTTTCACCCACCACCCTTAAATCACTGCCTGGATATAAATATTGATACAAATCTGTCAGCTGGCAAAGACAAGATAGTTTTGCCAAAAAAAAAAGTTCACATAACCCAAGGACATGAAAGGGTTGTATACTGAAACCAGAAGGCTCATGCAGAGTAAAGTCAGTATTTAATTATTCTTGAGCACAGAAAAAGGAGGACATCTTTCCACCAGGGAGACCATCCCCATTCACACAGCATCTCCATTCAGGCAGTGCAGATAAGGGAGTCGACATCAATGAGCGACCATTCATACATGCAGAAATCCTTGTAACTCAAGTTCCCAGCCCAGAACATTTCCATGACAGCCATCATCAAAAAGGATTCCAGGGAAGGCAGTGAATAAGAAAAGGCTTTCATGGGTGGCATTAGCACAAACAGTATTCAGCAGAAGAAAATTGAGGCCATGCCCATGGCAAATGGTACTGCCTATACAAATATGGTCAGAAAGACTCTACAGTAGTGATAAACTGAAAAGTCTTGTGCATCTTAAATTTGCATGTTGTACAACACATGCATAAGACCTAGCCTAGCCAACAGTGGAAGTTCTACTGAAAAGAGACACAAAGGCACCAGAAACCCCAAGGTAGAGGCCCAAGCCTTTCCCCTCTCAGGATAGCACCAAAATACCTAGCTTTGTTAACAGTTTATAGAGAGTTGTGCTTTGCTACCCAGCACACAAAATGCATACCGAGGGACTTGGCAACATCATCCAGCTTCTCCTGTGAGCGACTGATGAGCATTATGGAGAATCCTCGCCGAGCAAGCTGACAACCAAAAAGAAGTTGATCAGTAATTGCATTTATATTATATATAAAAATCCTACACACTTCCTAGCCCAGTTTTACTAAAATTCCCTTACAGAAAAGCCACATCAACTTCACATGTGACTTTTGCACTCCTACATGGAAAATGTGTTTTGCACATGGGGAAACGTGGTTTTGGCCCAATTTTATGTGAATCTCATGTGATCCCATGGCACATGTTACAAGATCTGATACCATGTATTCCACATTACCACATGTGAAGTTCATGTGTTTTTTCTGTAAGTTTATCAATATTTTTAAAAAGTACTGTAGGAGGTATGAACATGAGGTTCTCATCCTGTTTTTCAGGACAGATCTAGTAGACTACCAAATTTCATTTTCTGAAAGAAATGGACAGTTTTGCAGCTCATGAGTTTAGGTCAAGGAGTTGCTTGACACTGCAAGGGTGTATGTTAGTGTGTAAACAGAGAGGGCCCTTTTACATGAGTAGTCCTAGTTGCCCTCCCTCCCATGGTCTTCAAGAGAAACCCATCTCTTTTGATGAGTCACTGTGCCTTCCATGGAGGGAGGGTTCCTCTACTTATTTTTCCCTTACCTCCTCCGCATAGGATTTCCCAATTCCATCTGTGGCTCCCGTTACAACTGGAAAAGTAAATATGAACACAGTCAAACAATGCACAAACTTTGGAACAAAAGCATGCGGTCAACAGCATGTCACCATGTAGTAAATGATTAGGGTGAGGGAAAAAAAAAAAAAGGGCACATCACACCAACGCCAAGCTGCATAGCTGTATCTTTGGGTGACAGGATGCAAGTCAGGTTAGTGCAGTTTTAGCTTGAGTTGAGTACTACATTAAGAACATGGCTGCTAAAAACCATACACCTTATATCAGTGTTAGGAAACCCAGACTTTGTTTCTGGTGGGTGTCGTCAAATTTGTTGAAGCCACTGGCCAGCAGTTTTTTTTAATAACTTCAACTAGATACTGTATTAGATCAAGTTAAATACATGCTGACTTAACTGAAGTGAAGTCTTTAGACTGTGCATAATACCCAGGTTTAATGCTTTCAGAAGACAGTCAGTCATTCACTAGAGCAAAGCTAGAAGTTGGCTAGAAGAAAGGAGGGAGGGAGCGAGCGAGCGAGCAAGTGATGACGTTCATGGAGCCTAACAAAATGGGAGGGGTGAGGAGGGATCCTAGGGACTGCCAAAAATAGCAACAAGAGGAGATGAGAGGGAGACTGCGTAAAGTCCAGGGATGAAGAGGGAGAACTCAAATCTTTTCCTATTTTTAAACCAACGTTAAGAATCAAACTTGAACTCAAACCAAATGGGCCAAATTGCACAAATCTTATCAGTTGATAAGGGTAGAAAATATGGCTCCAAGTCAGTTTGAGAACACCATTACATCAATCTCTTGTGGAGGTCAGAACATGCATCAAGGAGGGACCACATTAGTACATCTAATAAACATAGATCAGCAGAAGGTTCCCAACAGAGTGGCGGCAGGGGTGTGTGTGTCTATTAACTGTAGTTTGACGATTTTCATTTAGCAGCTTTATTCTGCCGGGGCGGCACGGTGGTGTAGTGGTTAGCGCGGTCACCTCACAGCAAGAAGGTCCTGGGTTCGAGCCCCGGGGCCCTTTCTGTGTGGAGTTTGCATGTTCTCCCTGTGTCCTCCGGGTGCTCCGGTTTCCCCCAGTGTCCAAAGACATGCAGGTTAGGTTAACTGGTGACTAAGTTGACTGTAGGTGTGAATAGTTGTCTGTGTCCATGTGTCAGCCCTGTAATGACCTGGCAACTTGTCCAGGGTGTACCCCGCCTTTCGCCCGTAGACAGCTGGGATAGGCTCCAGCTTGCCTGCGACCCTGTAGAAC
>JAPEKM010000012.1:38635064-38645206 GCA_027575975.1 Cathorops multiradiatus
CTTGGTTGGTTAGTGTGAGAGAGCACTGTTTGTAGGATTTTAACCCATATACAATGCCCTCCATAATTATTGGTACCCCTTGTAAAGATTAGTAAAAAAAAGTTTAGGAAAAAAAATCTGCCTTTGAGAAGTAGCATCATGTACTGAAAAAAAAATTGAGAATAGAACCTTTTAATTGAAAAATTTATTCAGGAGAGAAAAAAAATCCAAATCCCTCTTCATGAAGTCATTAAAACAAATCATTGTTAATACTTGCTAATATTTGACCTGTATTGCACTCAAAACAATACAACAGCACAAATTCATGAGGTAAAAAAAAAAACCACCACCCTGAATATTTTTTCAAAACACTTCAATTTTGATTCTTGCAAACACATTTCAAAAAAGTTGGGACAGTAAAGCATTTACCACTTAAGTCTTGTGAGAAGGAATGGCAACACTACAAAAAGATATTCAGGGACTGAAGACACCAAGTGAAGAAGTGTTTCAGGTGTTATTTTGTCCCATTCTTCCTACAAAACAGGTCTTGAGGTGTGCAACAGTACAGGGTCATCATTGTCATTTGTTTTAAACTTTACCACACATTATCTATTGGTACAGATGGGATATACACCCTCTCTCTCTCTCCAGACATGCCTTTGTAACGTGTGTAGAATGTGGTTTTTGAAGGCAGTATATGTTTCTCCAAAACCTCAATGTACTTTTCTGTATTAATGCTGCCATCACAGAAGTGAAAGTTACCTTTGCCAAGAGCACTGGCACAACCCCATACCATGCCAGACCCTGGCTGTTGGACTGCTTGTTAACAGTTAGGATGGTCCTTTTCGTCTTTGGTCCAGCGCAGACTGCATCCATTTATTTAAAAAAAAAAAACACCTGGGATACTAATTAGTCTGACCACAATTCCCCTCTGTGATGGTTCATTCCAGACGCTTCAGAGCCCAGAGAAGTCGATGGCACTTCTGGACACAATTAACAAAAGGCTTCGTTTCTGCACAATAAAATCTTATCTGGTATTTTGTGGATGTAACTCTATTGTAGTGCTAGACAAAAGGTTTGCCAAAGTAATCCTGAGCCCATGTAGTTATATCAGCTATAGATGAATGGTTCTTAATGCAGTGCCGTCTGAGGGATCAGAGATCATGGGTGTTCAGCTTAGGCTTGCGCCCTTGTCCCTTTAGGCACAAATTCCTCCAGATTCCTTGAATCATTTAAGCATTACGCATCATAGAAAGTGAAATACCCAAATCCCCTTCCCATCTTTCTTTGAGGAATATTATTTTTAAAATTTCAATAAGTTTTTCACACATTTGTTGACAAACTAGAGATCCTTGGCCCGTCTTTGTTCCTCAAAAGACTAGGCCTTTCCTGGATCCGGATTTTGTACCCATTTCAAAATCCAAAAAAAAAAAACCCACAATTGTTTTACCTCATTCTTACCCACAAATTGCCAGTACTACCCCAAAAGTTCAAAGCAAGAAAGAAAATAAATAAACCAACCCTGTCTAGCTCAGAGTTCATTCAAGAAACTGGTTGAGTAAGAACCCCTCATTCAAAAAGAGATGTTGACAGAAAAAAATCATCCTTCTCTAAACTAAAGATGTAAGAAATCCCTCATGTCACACCTCTCCTGAACTCTTCCCTCTCTCTCATGAATTATTCTTTTTTCTTCCAGAACAAAAAGTTGTACATTTTAAACATAACTGATTAATGATGAACAGTTCTGTTGCAAGCAGTTGTGCTGCAGTTTTAGAAATATTTTATTACTATAAGACATTTATTTAATGATTATTTATTGACCATCAGTAACTGACATTAAGAAAAATGAAGGTTCCTGCATCCAAAAAAAAGTACTTTAGAAAAGTTAATTTAAAAAAGAGTGTTACTAATATTTATCATATTCACATCACTGAAATTCTATAGGACACACACACACACACACACACCTGTTTCACCTGAGCTACAGTATGGACACTTTCAACAGCTCAGAACACAAAATCTTGGCGATTACATGCAAGTTATAGCAGTGACACCTGTGGCTTGATAAAGTAAAACTGATTAACATGTGTTTACTATGTGTTTTTCCACTGTAGATTTTTGTATGCATTAACAGGTACATGGACATATTGCATGAGCTCAAAGCGTGCATTAGAGTAGACTCAGTACACAGTCCAGGAGACCTGTTGAATCTTGTTAGGCCCCAGAAAGTTATGAAGTGCCTCCCTGGATTTATCTAAAATACAAACCAAGATGGGTTTAAAGCAATATTTCAGCCCTGTAGTCACAAGGAATCAGAAGAATGTGTCATGCAAATTTGGGTCCACAAGTATTTGATCAGTGACAATTTTCATAATTTTGCTTCTGTACACCACCACAATGGATTAGAAATGAAGCAATCAATATGTGAAGTATGAACTTTCAGCTTTAATTAAAGGGGTTTAAAAAATACTGCATTAATTTTTTAGGAGTTACAATGTACTCATTTTCACAGGCTCACAAGTAATTGTACAATTGACAAGCAGTTTCATGGCCAGTTCTGGCCCGTTTCCTCGTTATGCCAAATTAAGGAAATGATAATTTAAAAAAAGGTATGGAGTTAATTCAAACTGTTTAATTTGGTAGCTGTTCATGGGAACTCTCAAATGTGCAATCCATTGGGGTACTGATGCAAGGGAAGGAAGCCATAATTTGGTTGGGGGACCCAACCACAGACCTGGTACAGTACATACTTAAAAAGAAGGAATGCACTGGTGAGATCAGCAACATTAAGAATGAAGAAAAGCCCCTTCACAACATCTAGTCAAGTCAAGAACACAGTCACTGAGGTCAAAGTCTACAATCAAGACACACCTTGATGAATATAACTACAAGTTTTACTTCATGATACTCACTGGTAACACTCAAGTACAGAAAGGCCAGATTAGACTTTGTTGGAAACCTTTAAAAAAGCCTGCCCAGTTCTGGAACAAGATTCTTTCGACAGATGAAACCAAGATTGTGTAACAGAATGATGGAAAGGACTCAATCTAAAGCATACCACATCTGTCAAACATGATGGATGCAGTGTTCTTGCATGAACATGTATGGCTGCCAATGGAACTGGGTGTTTATTGATGTGACTGCGGATAGAAGTCGCAGAATGAATTCTGAAAAATATAGAACTATATTTTCGACTCAGATTCAGTCAAATGTTGCAAAACGTCTAGGGCGATACGTCACAGTACAGATGTAAAGTAACCCAAAACATATCATGAAAACACCACACGAGTTTCTTAAGGCAAAGAAATGGAACGTTAAAAGGCTGAGTCAACTGACCTTAACTCAATTGAGCATGCTTTTCACTTACTGAAGACAAAACTTAAGGCAGACAGACAAGCAGCAACTGAAGGAAGCTGAAGTAAAAGCCTGGCAAAGCATCTCAGAGTAAACTCAGCTTTTGGTGATGTCCAGATTTCAGGCAGTCACTGACTGCAAAGGATTTGTATCCAAGTATTAAAAAAAAAAAAATCCTTACAGTTATGTTAATTTGTCCAATTACTTTTGAGCCTGTGAAAACGGAAGAACTATGTAAAAATTCCTAAATGGTTAATGCAATATTTTTGTTAAACCCCTTCAGTTAAAGGTGAAAGCCTTCACTTCAATCAAATTGATTGCTTTATTTCAAATTCATTATGGTGGTGGTGTACAAAGGCAAAATTACAAAAATTGTCACTGTCCAAATACGTATGGATCCAACTGTATATCAAACAGATCATTGGTCTGTTTGTATAGACATACTATAATATACCTGTAATTAGGGGACATCCGTGAAAAGAGAAATATCGAATGTTGAGACAGTTTGCGAGAACAGCAGCCACAGCCTTGTCTGTTAAGTTATGGCACCATGCCATCTGTAACTCCTTTTTTTTTTAAGAATAAATACAAACATGAAGAAAATTTGAGTAGAATGAAAGCATCAACCAAAGAATCAATCAATCAGTCTTTTAGACACGTTTTCAGGGCTGTAATTACACTCAGCATCCACTTTAATAGGAACACCTGCATATTCCTAGTTATTTAAAAATCGACCAATCATTTGGCAGTAGCACAGTGCAAAAAAAACAAAAACACCTACATGCAGATACAGGTCAAGAGCTTCAGTTAATATTCACATCAAACATCCGAATAATAAAAAAATAAAGTGTGATCTCTGATTATAGCATGGTTGTTGGCGCCAGATAGGCTGGTTTGAGTATTTCAAAACCTGCCAATCCCCTTGGACTTTCATGCACTACAGTCTTTAGAATTTACACACAATGATGCAAAAAACAAAAATCGAACCAATTTGGCCATTTTCTTCTGACCCCTCTTATCAATGATGCGTGTCCACCCACAGTCGCTTATTCAAATGTTTTTCACACCACTGGATGTAAACTCTAGAGACTATTTTGTGTGCGCGTAAATCCCAGGCTGATTAGATAACCATGCATGTACAGGTGTTCCAATAAACTGGACAATGAGTATGTTTCAGTAGTAACAGGGTGTACTGTTGCGGGAAAATAAGTCAACAACAGGGTTGTGTAATGTAACCCCAAGAAGTTAAGTACTTATTTTCCCATCAATGTACATCCCAGTGTTTTATTCCCTTCAAACCTCAGCAACCTGTTAAGAGTTAATTTTTATTAGCGTATAGTTATATTTAATACAAATTAGTTCCTCTCATCACTTATGTTATAGAAGCTATAAAGGTCATTCACCTTACTTTTACTTAAATAAAAATAAACCCCACCACTCATTACTGAGAAACTGCAAAGCTCTTTGTCTTTAGAATTTCCCATGGCAGAAAACGTAATGCAACAACTTTGTTCCAAACCACTCACTGACTGATTAATGTCAGACCTGCTTTCAACATTATGACCAATGAAAATTAAGAATTCAGCAGTGTTGTGATAATAAATAGCAGTGAATATACACATTACCTTTAAGCTCTGACAGCACACTCCAGTTACAAGACCAAGAACACCTTCATCAGTGACCTATCAGGAAAATGTCAAATAATAAAATTACAAATTGCACCAATATGTTGAAAAATGCAGTTTAATCAAAAGGATTTAAAAGAATCATTGCCTTTTAAAATAGCACTGAAAGGTTAACAATGTCCTGCATCAATGCACATCACTGAAACTCAGCACTACATCAGAAGATACAAAGTGATGCTAACATTGTTGTTTGGGCTTTTTTTTTTTTTAAAGAAAAAATGTTGGCTGGATGTAAATAAAATTCATATTTCTCCCCACCACAGCTGTTCTTTTTGTGGCTTTAGGTATTAATAAATACAGTTAACGGCTTTTCTAATGTTTTTAATTGTAGGGAAATTTGCTGCAACAACTGAAACCTGAAATTGGAGTCTCACACACACACACTCTCTCTCTCTCTCTCTCTCTCTCTCTCTCTCTCTCACACACACACACTTTGGAAAAAAAAAAATTAAGAGACCACTGGAAAATTATCAACTTACCTATAAATCGTAAAACCAGATGTGTGTTTGAGGAACATGAATATTTTTGCTTTATTCCATAAACTACTGACATTCCTCCCCCCAAATTCTCACTTAAGACCACTTAACTACAGAACATGACAACTAGTCAAAAAAGTATTTTCAGACATTGATTAATGCATGGAAATCAAGGTCATATTCAGTTTTAAACAACACAATAATGTTTGAACTTCGGATTGGTTCAGAAATCAAAATATTTGGTAGAATAACCCTGACATTTAAAGTCACAGCTTTCATGTGTCTTGACATGCTCTCCACAAGTCTTTCACATTGATCTTGGGTGGCTTTATGCCACTCTGGGTGCAACAATTCAAATCAGCTCAGCTTTGTTTAATTGCTTGTGACCATCAATCTTCCTCTTGATCACATTCCAAAGGTCTTCAGTGGGGTTGAGGTCTGGAGATTGGGCTGGACATGACCGGATACTGATCTTGTGGTCCTCCATCCACACCTTGATTGACCTGGCTGTGTGGCATGGAGCTTGGTCCTGCTGTAAAACCCAGTCCGCAGAGTTTGAGAATATTGTCAGAACAGAAGGAAGCAAGTTTTCTTCCAGGATAACCTTGTACATGGCTTAATTCATGTGTCCTTCGCAAACAAAAATCTGCCCCATTCTCACCTTGCTGAAGCACCCCCAAATCATCACCGATCCTCCATCAAATTTCACAACGGGTGTGACACACTGTGGCTTGTCAGCCTCTCCAGGTCTGTCTAACCATTAGAATACTAGGAAATGGGAGAAGCTGAAAATTGGACTCCGAGATGACCTTACTCCAGTCCTTTACAGTCCAATCCTTATGGTCTTTAGCAAACATTAGCCTGGCTCTTCTTTGCTTCCCAATGATGAAGAGGCCCCCCCCCCCAGCTTTGCACAACTTCAGCCCCACCCAGAGGAGCCTGTTTCAAACTGTCCTTGCCATGCACTTGACCCCAGCTGCCATTCTTTTTGTACGTCACTTGAGGTCATCCTACAGTTGTTGAGGGACATTCAAAGGAGTTGATAATCCTGGTCAGTGGAGAGTCGTTTTCACCCACCAGTCTGTAACTTTGTTGTCCCCAGCGTCTGCTGCTTGACCTTGTTCTTATGAACTGCCATCTTTGAAATTCTGAGGATGGAAGCAACCTGATGCTCACTGTATCTCTCTGCCAGTAAAGCCAGAATCGAACCTTTTTCTTACCCAAAACTCTTCTTTTTAACTCTTTTGGCATGATGGATATTTTTGCATTCCAATTTAAGGTACTACTAGCACTGTTTTTGTCATCCAAACTGGTCCTATTGCAAGAGGATAGTGATGACCACAGCAGTCATTTTTATATTTTTTTTGACGACACCACACTTCATACAAAATAAATCACGAATATATGAGTGACATTTTCTGATAATTATAAAAATAAAATACTGTACATTAAACACACACACACAGCTAATGAAATTAGACTTATCAGAATTCTGTAATTTCCTAGACTGCACTTCTAGATCAGGTTACTTACCTCTGTCCCACCAAAATCGATGCTGCACAGACACCTGCAGTTAGCCCCGAGCTCAATCAGGGCTACATCACTGATTGCAGGGCATTCACGGAGAGAGACAGCCTCTAGCCACTTACAGTTTCGCACCAGCGCTCGTACACCCGAGTCGATTACAGCCACACACCCAGTGAGGTCAACTACCTGAAGACCCACACAGTGTGAGGCCAAAGCTTTCAAACCTAAAGCGCATTATTTTATTGTCATTAGTAGTAATAAGATGCACATCTTAAAATAGAACCAACTACACAATTGTGTTAAAGCATACCTTCTGATGTGATGTGCACACATCCTTTTAGTATTATACTCTTTAGCTGCGGACAGTGGATTTGTCTGAGTGCTGAGTCTGTAATGTTGCAGTTGCACAGGTCGATGGTGCGAATTCCTGCATGCAGGAGCTGCAAACACATATCATTAAGCCAGAAACAGTGAAGGAAAAATGTATGGTTTTCACTAATCCAGGTCATTCTGAATTTCCACTAGCCATACATAGAAGTGAACAGGTTTGTGTAAACCTGAAGTTGTTTTACCCCTTCTCCCAAGAAAGTTCATCACTTCTATAGGATAATTGTAGAACAGCAGCAGAACTGGCAGTATCCCATTATTAGCAGCTGGGACAGGTTCTCAAATCTGTACACATCCAATATTCACCAAGACATACTGCTACTACTGTTAGACAATTGTGAAAGATGTTACAGATCCTGTGCTTATAGTTCCATGAAGCTTAGCATAAAAGATGCACAATTGGAGATCATCATAATCATCAACATCATAGACGTATTTTACAGATGTTGACAAATTAATAGAAAAGACTATCTTGGCAAGTTTCTGGCCCATTGGAAGGCAACTGCAAAAATAAATACCATTTTTCTCAAATACATTCCTTCAGTTAGTGTTTACATGATGGAGAGAGTGCTGTCTAGATCCAAAATCTCCATAAGTCGTTCAACCAGGATAAGATCTGGTGATTGTGAAGGCCAAATGCACATGATGCACATTTTCCCATACTCAAACCATTCAGTGAACCCTCATGTCCTGAAGATGATGTCTTGGAGGAGACCACTCCCATCAAGATAGGTTAGGGTTGAGAAATGTTCTTAAACTACTGGACTATTTGCCCATGCATTAAAGTAGTGAACATCGGACCATCCTTGTTTGTGAAAGACTGAGCCTTTCCAGTTACTAATTGACCTGTTTACCTGTAGAATGTTCCAAACAAGTGTTTTTGAGCTTTCCACAACTTCCCCAGTTTTTGTTGCCCCAGTCCCAACATTTTTGGAACATATTGCAGACCTCAAATTTCAGATGAGTGTATATTTTTTTTAAAACAAAGTTTTGGTTGAAACAGTAAATAGCTTATATTTGTATTGCATTCAACTGAATATAGGTCAGAAAGGATTCACAAATCATGGTATTCTGTTTTTATTTACATAGTGTCCCAACTTCTTTGGAATCAGGGTTGTATCTGTGGAAAATCTAGCCAAAAGGCATGAAGTATTCAATCAGTAGAAAAATATGTTTATAATATGGATATCACTGTTTTACCTGACTTATGTTGGAATCAGTAACAGTGCATCTCCTCGTCATTATTCGTAGCAGTTTGTCCTTGACACTGAATGGTAACGTCCTAATGCACTCCATATAGCAGTCTGCATACTGAGCCACACACCTCACGCTGCTGCAGCATGACATTGTGTACACATACATACATACATACGTACACACACACACACACACAATTACACAGTGGTACAAAAGATATGTTGTTTATCTTCAAGTCATAAATATACAGTTCATGAGTGCGTGAAGCGAATGAGTGAAATATTTTCAACACAAGAAGATAAATGTCATGTCCTCGCATCACTGTTTAATGTCCTTTATATTATACAGACACATCCACACACAAAAAAAGTTACATCAAATGAATTTTAATTTTGAACCGTTTGAGCCATTTTGATAACGTGTGTCAAGTCAGCTGGAAAATACTGGGAGTGGCATAATCGGTGATTATTATTATAAAAAAAATACAGGCCACTTTTTCCACGGAATAAAACCAAGTATTCTATTCCCTTCTAGTGGGTTTACTGATGGCATGCAATATTATATTGCTTATCCTCCATGTATTACACCACTCTCCCCAATGGAGATGGAGCGTGCAATATTGTTACAATATTGCACGTTGTCAAGACAACACGACATCACACGTCAGAGCTCATGCAAAGATCCAATGACAAAACTTTGTTGCGCACAATCATTTCTTTGTTGGCCGAGAGAGAAAGATGAGGCTAATCCAGTGTGCTAGGCTTAAGCATTAAATAAATAAACTGAAACTAAAAAGACGTGCTGAAGACCCGAAAGGCTACCAAAACTTCATTATATATTCTTCATACATATTTACAAGGGGGGAACCCACCCCCATACCAATGGACATCGAAAAACTGGGAGAGATACATCAGATATAGAACTTCTGCACTAGCGAGTGACTGACAGCTTGTAAACAAACAGGGTCGTGAAGTTTGCTTCGTTAAAAGCGGAAGACAGAAGTTTGGATGCCAGGTCGCTCCGTTGTGTGTAGATGTCGATTTCAAAAAGTCACCAAGTAAATTACACAAGGGGGGTATATAAGCTGGCTTTTTTGTGGTCTATCAAGTATATTCCATTCAGCTATCATGATGTTGAACGAGTAGCTGAATGGAACATACCCGATAGACCACAAAAAAAAGCCAGCCAATGCTATTTCATTATTATACATACAGCACACTTTGAGGGTATAAAAAGACATGTATTCTATTCCCTTCTAGCAGGTTTCATTCATTCAATTTGATAACATACAATATTGTTAGTATAGCACTTATCCTGCGTGTATTACATCACTCTACCCAATTATTTACGATATTGCATGGTTGTCGAGTAGGGGTGGGCGATATGGGCAAAAAAAAATATCTCGATATTTTTCAGGATTTTCACGATAACGATATTTTGACGATATGTCCCAAAAAAAAAAATTTAAAACTTGCGTAAGATTACAATAAAATGACTAAAAGAACAATTGCAATGACACAAGTATTTAAGGAAAGGA
>JAPEKM010000012.1:38738110-38749554 GCA_027575975.1 Cathorops multiradiatus
CATGCAGGTTAGGTTAACTGGTGACTCTAAATTGACCGTAGGTGTGAATGGTTGTCTATGTGTCAGCCCTGTGATGGACTTTCGCCCATAGTCAGCTGGGATAGGCTCCAGCTTGCCTGCGACCCTGTAGAACAGGATAAGGCGACTATATGGAACTTTCTGTCTCTACTAGGATGCATACATGAAAAAATATTTCCCACAAAATCATGCTACATGCAAGTACTAACTAGTGCCCAAGCTTATAGCATTATCAGTGAAACATGAGGGGGATGGAGGATAAGGATTACCAAATAATTGACTCAATGTTAGCATCAGTTTTGCAAGGTTCAGGATGATTTTAACCAGTAGATGGTATTCTGAGCCATTTACAACCCATACAATGATGATTTTTTTAAATAAAAAAGGTAATTTTGTCAATATTAACATCAGCATTGATGTGTTTCACCACAGTACAGTCATTTCATTTCCAGCTCAAAAAAAACACATTTAAGGTGTGCTGTACCTCTTTAAGGTGCATTAACCATCTTATTAAAAACACTTGAGTTTTAAACAAAAGGAACATTCCACCACTAGCATATTTCATAAATGAATTGGAGGTTGGCCTTAGATGCGAGTTGAGTTTAGCTCATCCAAGGTGTGAGGAATTTGAAATATTGCCACACTACTTTTTTTTTTTAACATGTTGATATAACTGCAAGACTTGGAGCGGGTGGGTGGAGCACAGACGTATGGCAGGCCAGAACTGAGTTGCCCAAAAAGCTCTTTATTGTGTCACTTTTCAGTTTCACACTCCCAGCCACCCAAACACATGCGCACATACATTTGTCATCTGGTTCGGGAGAGAGCTCCCTTCCTCTGCTCTCTCTCCCTCTCCTTATATAGGGCGTGGTCACTGGAAAGACACAAACACACGTTAACTGACATCAGGTATAGTGATTCTTCCACTTACCTTCCCCGACTCTGCCCTCCGGTCACAGACTGACGTTTGACCACGCCCCTGCTGCCACATACCCCCACCGCCTGACTCAGCCTGGGCAGCCATCCGGCCTGCAGCCAACTCCCCCCCCCTTGACGGGAGAGGAAATCCACCACAACCATCTGTGCGCCCGGCCTGTGGATCACCTTGAAGTTAAAGGGCTGGAGTGCCAGATACCAATGGGTGCCAGATACCAATGGGTACCAATACATTGGCATCCTTCATGTGGTGGAGCCACTGGAGGAGCGCATGGTCCGAGCAGAGGGTGAAAGGGCATCCCAGCAGGTAGTAGCGGAGGGTGAGGACCGCCCACTTGATGGCCAAGCACACACACTATTGTGCTGTAGCGCCCCTCACGCACTGACAGCTTTCTGCTAATGTACAGCACAGGGTGATCCTCCACCTCCTGGGACAGAATGGCCCCCAGCCCTCTGTTTGACGCGTCCGTCTGCAAAATAAAGTGGAGAGAAAATTCAGGGGTGTGTAAAAGTGGCCCCCCACATAGTGCAGCCTTCACCTCAGCAAAAGCCCGCTGGTATTGCTCCGTCCACTGGACCGGATCTGGTGCCCCCTTTTTAGTAAGATCAATTAGCGGGCTGGTGACGTCCAAATATTTAGGTATAAACCTACAATAGTAGCCAGCCAGCCCCAGGAACTGTCTCACCCCCTTTTAGGTCTTGGGCCTCAGGCAGGCCGCAATCACTGCTGTCTTATTAATTTGGGGACGCACCTGCCCATTGCCCAAGTAGAAGCCCAGATACTGTACTTCCACCTGCCCAATCGCACACTTCTTCGGGTTGGCTGTGAAACCCACTCGCCTCAGCGACCCAAAGACGGCCCTCAGGTGTTATAGATGCCACGGCCAGTCATTACTATAGATTATGATATCGTCTAAATGCGTGCCCACATAGGTGGCGTGTGGGCGGAGGACCCTGTCCATAAGCTGCTGGAACATAGCGGGCGCCCCAAACAGCCCAAAAGGAAGTGTGATAAATTGGTGTAAGCCAAACGGTGTGGAAAAGGCCGTTTTTTTCTCGGGATAGTGGAGTCAAGGGGATTTGCCAATAACTCTTTGTTAAATCCAGTGTCGAATAAAAGCGAGCTGTGCCTAGTCGATCGAGCAACTCATCAATACGAGGCATTGGGTAAGCGTCAAATTTAGACACCACATTGACTTTTCTATAATCCACCACACAGAACCGGACTGACCCGTTGGCCTTGGGAACCAAGACCACTGAGCTGCTCCAGTCACTGTGGGACTCCTTGACGATGCCCATTTTGAGCATGGCCTTGAGTTCTCCCTGAACCACTTTTTTCTTGTGTTCGGGTAGCCTGTAAGGGCAGCTGCGCACTACCACCCCTGGGGGCATCTCAATGTGGTGTTCTATGAGGCGGGTGCGGCTGGGCAGGGGCAAGAACACGTCCGAAAATTCGGTCTGCAACTGGGCAACCTCCGCGAGTTGGGTCGGGGAGAGGTGGTCTCCACAGGGGACCAGAGAGGTAGGCGATGTCAATGTTCCTTTTTGAACCTCCGGCCCCAGCTCTGCCTTCTCTGGAACCACCGACACCAACGCCACGGGGACCTCCTCGTTCCAGAGTTTGAGCAGATTGAGGTGGTAAACCTGTAGCGCCCCACCCCTGTCCATTCGCTTCACCTCATAGTCAACGTCCCTGACTCACCGTGTGACCTCAAAGGGTCCTTGCCACTTGGCGATCAATTTGGAGCTCGATGTAGGTAACAGCACAAGTACTTTATCTCCTGGTGTGAACTCCCTAAGGCGCGTACCCCTGTCGTACAGGCGGATTTGCCGTTCTTGGGCCTGCCGCAAATTCTCCTGGGTTAGGTGTGTGTGTGTGTGTGGAATTTTGCGCGCAGGTCAATAACGTATTGGATTTCATTTTTGCTCAGTGAAGGTCCCTCTTCTCAATTTTCCTGCAGTACATCTAGGATGCCGCGCGGCTTACACCCATATAATAATTCGAACGGGGAGAACCCCTTGGAGGCTTGTGGGACCTCTCGCGCTGCAAATAACAGGGGTTCTAGCCACTTATCCCAATTGCGTGTGTCCTCGCGTACAAACTTTTTAATTATGTTCTTGAGGGTGCGATTGAACCTTTTGACTAAACCGTCCGTTTGTGGGTGATTAAACGCTGGTGCAGATCGGCTTAATTCCCAGAAACCCATACAGTTCACGCAGCGTGCGTGACATAAACGAAGTGCCTTGATCAGTCAGAATTTCTTTGGGGATTCCGACTCGGGAGATGATGTGGAAGAGCGCTTCAGCAATACTGCGTGCTGAAATATAGTGAAGAGGCACTGCTTCTGGGTATTGTGTTGTATAGTCCACCAGAACTAAAATTAAGCGATACGCTCGTATTGACTGATCTAATGGCCCGACGAGATCCATCCCAATTCTTTCGAACGGGGCCTCGATTAATGGTAGAGGTCGCAAAGGCGCTTTTGGAATGGCCGCTGGATTTACTAACTGGCATTTGTGGCATGCCGTACACCACCTATGGACATCACCAAAAATCCCTGGTCAATAGAACCGGGCCATTATTCGGGCTAGTGTCTTATCCTGCCCCAAGTGTCCAGCTATGGGATTAAATTGAGCCTCCTGGAATACCAATTCCCAGCAGCTCTTTGGGATCAAAAGTTGTGAGACCGTCTCCTTAGTCTGAGTGTCCTGCGTCACTCGGTATAATCTATTCCTCATAATGGAGAAATAGGAGAAGGACAGGGTGGCATTTGGCTGGAGTGTTTAACCATTGATTTCTCTCACTTGGTCAAATGCATGCTGCAGAGTCTCATCTCGCGATTGCTCTAACAGGAAATTTGCGAGGGATTCCCCGAGAGAGGGAGGAGAAGCCTGCTGCTCCTCACTCTGACACGGAGATGATGTAGAGGCTCTGTGACAGCTGCTTCTGCCAATGCCGCACCAGGGCCTCCCCCTGCTAAATTACAGCAGGACCCACTCTTCACTAAATGAATCATTAATTCCCGAAATCCCGGCCAATCAGTCCCCAAAATTATCGAGTCGGTAAGGCGAGGATTAACCACCACCTTTACAATAAATTTCTCCCCTCGAAATAGAATGTGGACAACACTAAAGGGTAGTTGTGAACATTCCCGTGTGTGCACACACACACACACCCCACCTTCACCAATTGTGCACTCCCAAATGCCTCGGTAGATTGAGATCTGATTACAGCCAGAGTCCACCAAAGCCTGATACGTATCCCCTTGGACACTCACCGGTATGCGATATGCTCCGGCTCAATTGAGGGCGGTCCCTGGCACGTTGGGGATCCAGACCACTGCACCCTCCTCCATTGCCGAGCACTGATGCCTGAGGTGCCCCGGCTCCCCGCAGCATCAGAAAACCAGCCCAAACTTTATCTCTGCACCACCACTCTGGGGCTCACTCACCTGAGTGGGGAGAGAGACAGACACAGAAGTGGGAAATGAGTGGGCAACGTGGGTGTGGCGGGGCAGCTGGGGTGGAGCTGGCCCCCGCCTCCATGATGGGGGAACGGGGCGAGGACAAGACACAGAAGGGGAGTGGGAGAGAGAGGAGGAGAGGGGGATCTGCGATCCTGCCGTGGGAATAGCCGCCAAATGATTCTCTGCCAAATCGATGGCTTGATACAGCGATGCCGGGCAATAGCACTGGACCCACTCCACTGTTCCTTCGGGAAGTCGGACGATGAATTGCTCCAGTGCCACCAGATCGACGATACCCTCGGAGTCATGGTTGTCAGCCCTCAGCCACTGCCGGCAGCCATCCCAGAGTTGCTGGCCAAATCCGAATGGCCGGCTGACCTCCTCTAGGCATAGGAAGCACTGGTGTTGCTGTTCGGGGGTGCACCCCACACACTGGAGGACAGGCCGGCACAGGTCTGCACAGAACAGCCGGCTGTCGGCGGGGAGCTGTAGCATGGCCAGCTGCATCTCACCCATTAGCAGGGGAAGGAGGAGCGCCATGCACTGTTCCACCGGCCAGCCCCAGGCCTCTATTGCTTGTTCGAATAGCGCGAGGAAGGCCTCAGGGTCTTCATGCAGGCCCATCTTCATTAGGGTGAGGTGGGGTAGCCCCGCGGCGGTGGAGATGGTGGACCCCGCCGACGCGAGGAGGTGCCGGAATGCCTGATGATCTTCCTGTTATGCCAACACCAGGGCCTCGAACAGTTACTCTTGCTCCTTTCGGAGGGCGACCAGTGCCTGGTGCTGGCTCTGTTGGGCCATGGCGAGGGCGCGGATCAGGTCTGCAAAGGGGGAGGACTCCATGGGGCTGTTCTCCTCTGTGCTCCATCCCAGGTTTCGGCACCACTGTATAACTTTGAGCTGGTGGGTGGAGCACAGAAGTACAGCAGGCCAGAACTGAGTGTGGCAGCGGGGGTGTGGTTAAACGTCAGTCTGTGACCTGAGGGCGGAGTCAGGGAAGGTAAGTGGCAGAATCACTACACTTGATGTCAATTAACGTGTGTTTGTGTCTTCCCAGTGACCGCACCCTTTATAAGGAGAGAGAGCAGCAGGAAGTGAGCTCTCTCTCCCCAAACAGATGACTAATGTGTGTGCGCGCATGTCTGTGTGACTGGGAGAGTGTGATAAGTGCTGAAAAGTGTAAAAATAAAGAGTTTTGGGAAACTCAGTTCTGTCCTGCCATCCTTCTGTGTTCCACCCACCCACTACATTGCAACAGTGGTGCTGAAACCCGGGATCTAGAGCACAGAGAGCAACCCCATGGAGTTCTCCCCCTTCGAGGACCTGATCCATGCCCTCACCACGGCCCAATAGAGCCAGCAATAGGCGCTAGTTGCCCTCCAGAAGAAACAGGAGCAACCGTTCGAGGCCCTGCTGCTGGCGCAGCAGGAAGATCGTCGGGCGTTCCGGCACCTCCTTGCGTCGGCAGGGTCCACCACCTCCACCACTGCAGGTCCTACCCACCTCACCCTCATGAAGATGGGCCTGAAAGATGACCCCGAGGCCTTCCTTGTGCTCTTTAAGCAAGCAGTCGAGGTCTCGGGCTGGCTGGTGGAACAGTGCATGGCACGCCTCCTCCCTCTGCTCAGGGGCGAGGCGCAGCTGGCCGAATTACAGCTCCCAGCCGACAGCCGGTTGGTCTACGCGGACCTGCGCCAGGCCGTCCTCCTGCATGTGGGGCACACCTCTGATCAAGACCACCAGCGCTTCTGCGCTCTACACTTAGAGGAGGTAAGCTGACCATTTGTGTTTGGCCAGCAACTCCAGGACAGCTGCTGGCAGTGGCTGAGGACGGACAACTGCGATGCCAAGGGAATCATCGATCGGGTGGCACTGGAACAGTTCATCACACGACTTCCCGAAGGAACGGCAGAGTGGGTCCAGTGCCATTGCCTGGTGTCGCTGGATTGGGCCATCGAGTTGGAGGTGGATGATTTGGCAGCTGTTCCGATGGCAGGACAGCAGATCTCCTCTTCTCCCCTCTCTCTCTCTCTCCCCCCTCTTCTGTATCTCATCTTCGCCCCATTCCCCCACCACAGAGGCAGGGGCTGGCTCCACCCCAGCTGGCCCACCACACCCGTGGTGGGCCCACTCTCATCTCCCACTTCCATGTCTATCTCTTCCCCCCCTCAGGTGAGTGAGCCCCAGAACACAGGTGCAGAGAAAAAGCTTGGGCGGGTTTGCTAGTGCTGTGTGGAGCCAGGGCACCTCCAGCAGCAGTGCTAGACAAGGGAGGTGGGCACGGTGGTCCGGATCCCCGACGCACCAGGAACTGCCCTTGATCGGGCTAGAGCATATCGCATACCAGTGAGTATCCAAGAGGATACGTATCAGGCTTTGGTGGACTCTGGCTGTAATCAGACCTCAATCCATCAAAGCCTGGTGCAAGACGAGGTATTGGGAGGAGCACAATTGGTGATGTTGTATGTGCATGGGGATGTTCACCCTTTAGCATTAGTCCACATTCTATTTCGAGGGGAAAAATTTATTGTAAAGGTGGTGGTTAATCCTCACCTTACCGACGTGATAATTTTGGGGACTGATTGGCCAGGATTTTAATGACTCATTTAGTAAAGAGTGGGTCCTGCCATAGATCAGCAGGGGGAGGTCACGGTGTGGCATTGGTGGGGGCAGCTGTCACAGAGCCGTCTATGTCATCACCGCATCAGAGTGCTTGGACCGCATCAGCAGGCTCCTCCTCCCTCTCTCGGGGAATCCCTAGTGGATTTTCCATTGGAACAGTCACGAGACGAGACTCTGAGGCATGCATTTGACCAAGTGAGAGCAATCGATGGTCAAACGCTCCAGCCAAATGCCACCCCATTCCTTCGCTATTTCACTATTATGAAGGATAGATTATACCGAGTGATGCAGGGCACTCAGACTAAGGAAACTATTACAAAGCTTTTGATTCCAAAGAGCCACCGGGAACTGGTATTCCAGGCAGCTCACTTTAATCCCATGGCTGGACACTTAGGGCAGGATAAAACACTAGCCCGAATAATGTCCCGATTTTATTGGCCGGGGATTCACGGTGATGTCCAATGGTGGTGTATGGCATGCCGCCAAGCCAGTTAGTAAATCCAGCGGCCATTCCAAGAGCACCTTTGCACCCTTTTCCATTAATCGAGACCCCGTTTGAAAGAATTGGGATGGATCTTGTCAGGCCATTAGATTGGTCAACACGAGGGTATCGCTTTATTTTAGTTCTGGTGGACTATGCAACGTGATACCCAGAAGCAGTGCCTCTCTGCAATATCTCAGCACATAGTGTTGCAGAAGCGCTCTTCCACATCATCTCCGAGTTGGAATCTCCAAAGAGATTCTGACTGATCAAGGCACTACGTTCATGTCACACACACTGCACAAACTGTATGGGTTATTGGGGATTAAGCCGGTCCGCACCAGCGTTTATCACCAACAAATGGATGGTTTAGTTGAACGGTTTAACTGCACACTGAAAAATATAATTAAAAAATTCGTAAGCGAGGACGCACACAACTGGGATAAATGACTTGAACCCTTGTTGTTCTCAGTGCGAGAGGTCCCACAAGCCTCCATGGGGTTCTCCCCTTTCAAATTATTATATGGGCGTAAACTGCAGGGCATCCTAGATGTACTGCGGGAAAATTGGGAGGAGGGACCTTCACAGAGCAAAATGAAATTCAATACATTCTTGACCTGTGCACAAAACTCCACACACTCACACACCTAACCCAGGAGACTTTGTGGCAGACCCAAGAATGGCAAGTCTGCCTGTACAACAGGGGCATGCACCTTAGGGAGTTCGCACTGGGAGAGAAAATACTCGTACTGTTGCCCACATCGAGCTTCAAATTGATTGCCAATTGACAAGGACCCTTTGAGATCACACAGTGAGTTGGGGACATCAACTATGAGGTGAGGCGAATGGACATGGGTGGGGCATTACAGATTTACCACCTCAATCTGTTAAAACTTTGGAACGAGGAGGTTCCCGTAGCATTGGTGTCGCTGGTTCCCAAGAAGGTGGAGCTGGGGCCGGAGGTTCAAAAGGGAACATTGACCACCACTCCAGTCCCCTGTGGAGACTACCTCTCCGCGACCCAACTCATGGAGGTTGCCTGGTTGCAAGCCGAATTTTCGGACGTGTTCTCACCCCTGCCTGGCCGGACCCGCTTCATAGAACACCACATTGAGATGCCCCCAGGGATGGTAGTGCATAGCCGCTCTTACAGGCTGCCCGAACACAAGAAAAAGGTGGTTCGGAAAGAACTCGAGGCCATGCTCGGCATAGGCATTGTCGAGGAGTCCCACAGTGACTGGAGCAGCCCAGTGGTCTTGGTTCCCAAGGCCGACGGGTTGGTCCGGTTCTGTGTGGATTATAGAAAAGTCAATGCAGTGTCTAAATTTGACGTGTACCCAATGCCTCGTATTGATGAGTTGCTCGATCAACTAGGCACGGCTTGCTTTTATTCAACACTAGATTTGACAAAGGGATATTGGCAGATCCCCTTGACTCCATTATCCCGGGAGAAAACGGCCTTTTCCACACCGTTTGGCTGACACCAATTTGTCACACTTCCTTTTGGATTGTTTGGGGCGGGCGCCCGCTACGTTCCAGCGGCTGATGGACAGGGTCCTCTGCCCCCACGCCACCTATGCAGCCATGTATTTAGACGACATCATAATCTATAGTAACGACTGGCCGCGGCATTTACAACACCTGAGGGCCATCCTTGGGTCGCTGAGGTGAGGGGGTCTCATGGCCAACCCGAAGAAGTGTGCGATTGGGCAGGTGGAAGTACGGTATCTGGGCTTCCACTTGGACAATGGGCAGGTGCATCCCCAAATTAATAAGACAGCAGTGATTGCGGCCTGCCCAAGGCCCAAGACAAAAAAGGGGGTGAGACAGTTCCTGGGCTGGCTGGCTACTATCGTAGGTTTATACCAAATTATTCGGACATCACCAGCCCGCTGACTGATCTCACTAAAAATGGAGCACCAGATCTGGTCCAGTGGACAGAGCAATGCCAGTGGGCTTTTTCTGAGGTAAAGGCTGCACTGTGTGGGGGGCCATTGTTACACTCCCCTGACTTTTCTCTCCCCTTTACATTGCAGACGGACACGTCAAACAGAGGGCTGGGGGCCATTCTGTCCCAGGAGGTGGAGGGGGAGGACCGCCCAGTGCTGTACATCAGCAGAAAGCTGTCGGTGCGTGAGGGGCGCTACAGCACGATCGAGAAAGAGTGCTTGGCCATCAAGTGGGTGGTCCTCGTCCTCCGCTACTACCTGCTGGGAAATCCCTTTCACCCTCTGTTCAGACCACGCACCACTCCAGTGGGTGTGGGCCGGACGGCTGCCCGGCCTGAGTCAGGCAGTGAGGGTATGTGGCAGCGGGGGCGTGGTCAAGCGTCTGTCTGTGACCGGAGGGTGGAGTCAGGGAACATAAGTGGCAGAATCACTACACCTGACGTCAATTAATGTGTGTTTGTGTTTTCCCAGTGACTGCGCCCTTTATAAGGAGAGAGAGAGCAGCAGGAAGAGAGCTCTCTCTTCCCAACCAGAGTACCTGTGTGTGTATGTGTGTGTGGCTGGGAGAGTGTGATATTTTGTTACTAAAAAGTACAAAAATAAACAGTTTCTGGAACTCTGTTCTGTCCTGCCATCCTTCTGTGCTCCACCCACCCACTACATTGCTACAGTAAGATGTATAAGACAGTAGTGAGACCAGCTGTGATGTGTGGATTGGAGACCCCGTACCCTTAACGAAGAGACAGAAGGCAAAGTTGGAGGTAGAGGAGTTGAGGATGTTAAGGTTTGTGATGGGAGTGACAAGGTTGGACAGGATAAAGAACTAGCACATCAGAGGGACAGCACATTTTATTTAACTAAACTAAGAGGGAATTAAGCTAAGAGAGATGAGAGTGAGATGGTATGGGCACATCCTGAGAATAGATGCAGAGCATGTTGGAAACAGAATGTTGAGGATGAAGCTGCCAGGCACACGAAAACGAGGAAGGCCAAAGAGGAGATACATGGATGTGGTGGGAGAGGACATGAAAGAGGTAGGTGTGGTAGAGAAGGATGCAGAAGACAGGGAGCAATGGAGATGAAAGATCAACTGTGGCGGGAGCAGATGAAAGGTGATGATTTTCTTAGATACTGCTGTTTTGGTGTATAGTGTTATACACCAAAACAGCAGTATCTAAGAAAATCATCACCTTTCATCTGCTCCCGACTGTCAGTCTTCTACAGTATTTTGATAAAAGAAAAATTAATCTCGTATGTGTATACATACTGTCATACTTTTTGTAAGGTACTGGTGATGCAATTGTTTTTTTTTTAAACTTGTTTATAACTTTTTTTTCAAAGGGGTTGATGAGGGGAGCACTGGAGTGAAAACACAACTCATTACTATCCCACATTCAACCATAGCGGAGTTAGCTAACTCCACCATTTCCAAAAACAAGGCCACTGTGCATACGAGATGCCAATAGAATTTTATCGTGCCCAATAATCTCTCCGACAGCTAAGCTACCATCTTCCATGCTGGCGCTGGATGTTATTTTAAATCCATGTAGCCATGTTAAAGATTCAAACTTCTCTGTACCTGAGGCTGCCATACTCCTCTCACAACAAACAGTCCCGGTAAGAGGGGAAAAAAATGCACTAAACCCACCAGAAATCCAAAATTATATAACCCCCTCAAAGCACACCATATATTAAAAAAGGGAACTAAAGAAGAAAAGAGAGGAATGAATTAATGATCCAAACACAGCGACCCCACTCACTCAGCGCACGGACAGCAAGCGCAGCGGGCTGAATTTGTGGGTAAATTATATTGATCTGGGCGGCACGGTGGTGTAGTGGTTAATGCTGTCGCTTCACAGCAAGAAGGTCCGGGTTCGAGCCCCGTGGCCGGCGGGGGCCTTTCTGTGCGGAGTTTGCATGTTCTCCCTGTGTCCGCGTGGGTTTCCTCCGGGTGCTCCGGTTTCCCCCACA
>JAPEKM010000012.1:39376775-39387829 GCA_027575975.1 Cathorops multiradiatus
ACCAGACATTAACACGAAACAAACTTTAATTTATGTATTTAATTATCTGATTTTTTTTTTTAAATATCGTTTGTCAAGATCCAGCTGGGGGAGCGCACGTCAGAGCTTCCGGAGCTAGCTCCGCCTTGCTCCCCCTCAAATAAAGCCCTGATGCCATCCAAATCTGTTGCTACAAATGCAGAGTCATCTGCATACAGCAGTTCTCGCATGCAAATTTGCCAAGTTTTGGTTGAGGACTAGAGTCTGGCAAGATTGAAAAGAGTTTGCCTTCCGATCGAGTCCTGATGTAGGCTCCTTTATCTAGGTTAGTGCCCAGAGTCTCTAGGACTGTTGTAGAGTATAAACAATGTTGGGGCAAGAATGCATCCCTGTTTGACACCATGACTGACAGGAAAAGCTTCACTAATGTCTCTTCCGATTGAAACCTTCCTAGACATGTTCTCATGGAAGAGCTTAATGATCAGTTTTAAAATAAATAAATAAGCCATACCATTCTTTCCAGACAGCCACACACTTTTAGTACCTTCGAAAGCGTTTCTTGGTCAACGGTGTTAAAGGTCACTCAGAAGTCTACAAAGACCACGTACAGAGGGTGACATTGCTTGATGGCTTTCTCTTGGAGTTGTCTCAGGATAAAGGTCATATCTAAGGTAGATCTGCTAGCCCTGAAACCACACTGACTTTCTGGAAGTACATCTTCGGAAATATTTTTAATTCAGTTTAGAACCATCTTGGCCAGAATCTTGCCTGCAATGGAAAGCAGAGATATGCCCCAGCGGTTTCCACATTCGCTCCTTTCTTTTTGTAGATGGTCACAATTAGTGCATCTTTAAAGTCTTGGGGAAGATTCATGTTCTCCCAACATGCATTGTACAGTTTTAAGAGTACAGCTGTTAGACTGGGGCTGCCTTGCTTCAACACATGAGCTGGGGTGCCATCTTGGCCATGTGCTTTGCCACATCAAATATCCTTGAGTGCTTTCTCAAGCTGATCTAATGTGATGGGTACACACAAATCTTCTCTTGTTGGTCTCCTCTCAAGCCAGCACCATGCCTCAGTATCAGCTGACCCTTCCTTGCTGGTTTAGAAGATTGAAGAAATGCTCCTTCCACCTTCTTATGTCTTCCAGATTCGTGTGGCGTACATTTCCATCAGCAATTTTCACTCGTGTCACTACATTGCTTCTTGGTCCATAGAGTGTCTTCAGATTAGCAAGTAATCCATGGTAGTCCTTCCTGTCTACCAGTTCCTGTAGTTCCTCAGCTTTCTTGCACCACCATCTGTCTTTCATGGCTCTGATTTCTCATTGTACTTTCACTTTAATATCTTTGAAAGCTTTCATGCTTCTATCAGAGTTCTCTTTTAGATTTAGGTTATACATTTTGCATTTTATTTTCTAACAAAGCTTGGATAGAATCAGCCTGTTCTTAAAACCAGTCTGGTGTACCTTTCTTCTGCTGCCCAAGTATATCATTTACAGTTGTGTACACAATATCTTTCAGCCGTTGCCACATGTCCGCAATGTTTTCTGTGTCTTTTTGATCGGGGTGTTTTCCTGTAGAGCAGTTGTAATAGCTTTTTTGAGTTTGTGCTGTGTCTCATCATTCTTCAACTTGTCTATTTCTAGTTTCTTATTTAAGGAGGCTGCTCTCTTGCATCTAGGAAATACAAGTCTGTTGAGCATTCAGCTCCTTGCATTACCTTTGTTGACAAAATCTCATGTTGGATCTGTGGGTCACAACATGATCAAGGAGATGCAAGTGTTTAGATTTTGGGTGGTACCAGGTGAAGTAATTTTTGACTGGTTGCCAAAAGTAGGTATTAGTGATGCATAGTTCATGTTCAGTACAAAAGTTGAGCATGAGTTCACATCCCATTGCCCTTGCCAAATTTTCCAATAGTACCTTCATATGTTATGTGATCATTACCCACTCCTTGCACTGAAATTTCCCAGGAGCAGAAGTTTCTCCACTTGAGGTACCCTGTCTACCACATCAGCTAAGTTGTGATAGAAGGCTTATTTTCCTTCATCAGGATAGGTCATGGTCAGTGCATACACATTGATCAGGTTTAGGTAACGATCATTCCCTGTGGGTACATGTAAATGTATGATTCGCTCAGATATTGCCACTGGTAGCGATGGCAGTTTGCCAGCTATCTTATTCGAAATGGCAAAAGCAACTCCTGCGTTTTTTCTTCCATCCATATTCCCACTCCAGAAGGTGTATTTGCTCTCTTACACTTGTCCTTGGCCTTTAAGCATTGTCAATTTTGTAATGATCTAGTTCTTTCGCGATCAGAGCTGTTCTATGCTCAGGTCTTTTATCATTGTCCAACATGGTGCGGGCATTCGAAGTCTCAACTATCAATTTCATATTCTTCATCTTTCTACTGCTATTATGGAGACCCACTGGCTATGGCGAGCCAGCCAGGTAAAGACTGAGTAAGCTTTCTTTACCCCACTGAGGGGCTTCCCTTTCCAGGACAGGCAGTGCTCTCCCTAAATAGGGCTGCCTGGACACCTGCAATGCTGCCTGAGCCTGCTGTTACCCAGAGCTTCAGCTAGGTTGCAACCAGAAAACGCGAGCTGCATGTGAATAAAGCTCCCGCTAGCGACTTCCAGTTTCTCGGACCTGCTACAATCACATTTACTCCATTGTCACAGGGCTTTCCTGTTGTCGTCTCCTAATGAAGCGCCTTGCACAGTAAGGTAATCTATGTTGTGCTCCCATCGTATTGTCTCTCTGGACTTCCAGACTTGATGCCAAGTGGTGCACAAATGTGCCACAGACCTGACAGGTATAGAAGTTGCCCTGCCGTGACAACTGACTTGCTACCACCTCAGGTCAGCGTGGACCTGGGAGCAATGGTGATTAAGGGATAACTCCACTTTCCCCAGTCCTCCTGGACCCAAGACTCACCACCAGTTGCAGTTTAAAGTCCTGCCCAGGACTAGCAATGACAGTATAATGCATTATGGATAGAAATAGAGAATAAAATAGGATAACTTGAGAGAATAGAATATGACAAGATAGTATACATTAAGATAGAACATGAAGAGAATGCAAGGTCACAAAACAGAAGAGAACATGACCAAATAATATAGAATAGGATAGACAATTAGGACAATAAAATAGAATACATAAGAGAAAAGGAGGGAATATGACAGAATAGAAAGCATTATAAAGATACAGAATAGAATACAACAAAGTACTATACATATTCTATATACAGTAGAATAGGACAGTTATGACAATAATAGAATACATAAATAGGAAAAAAAAAAAAAAAGAGTGGAATATGACAATAGAATGGAACAGAATAAAAAGCATTTTGACGGTATAAAATAGGACAACATACATACATATTCTGTACAAAATGGAATGACAACATAATTCTATTATCACTTTATAGAACATAATCAAAAGCATCATGACCGTATAATACATTAAAATAGGAATACAGTCCTGGAGAAAAGAAGGGAATATGACAGAATAGAATAGAATTTGACAAACTACATATTCTATATAGAACTGGATGACAATAATAGAATTATCACTGTACAGAATAGGATAGAAAGCATTATGAAGATACAGAATATGACAAAATACTCTATATTGAATAGACAGCTATGACAATATAATAGAATACATTAAGAGAAAAGAAGGGAATGTGTCAAAATAGAATAGAATGTATTATGATGGTATAGAATAGAAAGCATCATGGTGGTATAGAACAGAGTACATCAAAACACCATACACACTCCACATAGAGTAGGATAGACAGCTACGACAAGACAATAGGATACGTCACAAGAGAAAACGAGGGAATCTGACAGAATAGAGTAGAATGGAATGCATTATGACAGAATATAATAGAAAGCATTATGATGGTATAGAATGGAAGTGACAAAAAAAAGTATACATATACTATATAGAATAATATAGACAATTATGACAATATATAGAGGATACAATTTCTCTCACTGGAACTATGACTCCCCCAGCAGGTGAATAATCATGATTTGGGACAAAATCAGTATCCAGGAAAAGCCTCGTCTTTGAGGAGCAAAGATGGGTTGAGGATCTCCAGTTTGTCAACAAATGTGTGAGTAAATTAAAATGTTTACAGTGTTGCTCTTTTGAGAATCAATGTAAATATTTCAATAATTTACTCACATATTTGTGAAGACATGAAGGGATTTGGATATTTCACCCGCTACAGTACATATCATCATTAAACAATTCAAGTAATCTGGAGGAATTTTGTTGCGTAAAAGGCAAGGGCGCAAACCTAAACCGAACACCCGTGATCTCTGATCCCTCAAATGGCACTGCATCAAGAACCATCATTCATCTATAGCTCATAGAACCACATGGGCTCAGGATTACTTTGGCAAACCTTTTGTCAAGCACTACAATACTGAGTTACAACCACAAATGCCAGTTAAAACTTTACTGTGCACACAGGAAGCCTTCTGTTAACTGCATCTAGAAGTGCCATCGACTTCTCTGGGCTCGAAGGCATCTGGGATGGACCATCACACAGTGGAAATGTCAGATGAATCAGTATTCCAGGCCTTTTTTTTTATGGACGTCGTGTGCTCCAGATCAAAGACGAAAAGGACCACCCGGACTGTTACCAGCAACAAGTCCAAAAATCAGGGTCTGTCACAGTATGGGGTTGCGTCAGTGCCCTTGGCAAAGGTACCTTATGCTTCTGTGATGGCAGCATTAATTCAGAAAAGTACATTGAGATTTTGGAGCAACATATGCTTCCTTCAAGATGACATCTTTTCCACGGATATTTCAAAAGACAATGCAAAACCACATTCTGCACACATTACAAAGGCATGGCTGTGGAAGAAGAGGGTGCCTGTCCCCTCTGTCCCTAATAAAGAATATGTGGAGAATTTTGAAACAAAAAATATGACCATGATGACCCCGTGCCTTTACACACCTTAAGACCTGTTTGCAGGAAGAATGGGACAAAAATAACACCTGAAACACTTCATCACTTTGTGTCATCAGTCCCTAAATATATTTTAAGTGTTGTGAGAAGGAATAGCAACATTACAGAGTGGTAAACGCTTTACCATCCTAAATGTTTTTGAAATGTGTTGCAAGAATCAAAATTGAAATGTGTTTATTTTGAAAAAATAATGTTCATGAGGTGGGTGAAACATTAAATAATGTGCTGTTGTATGGTTTTGAGTGCAATACAGGTCAAATATTATTGACAAATCACAGTTTTCAGTTTTAATTTCAACATGTCATCCCACCTTTGTCTGATTTGTGGGTGTAGAAAGAGTGCATTATATTTACTATAGTAAACCTGTGATTTGAATTACAGCTGGCACTACTGTCAAAACTGCTGTTATAGAAGACTAATCAATACCTTTTGACCAGACAGAATTGAGAATTCAACATTATGGTTTAAATATTTATAAAAGCTTATTAAACAAGCATCAGATCAACGTGACATGATATCTGAGTCACGTGACATCAATATTTGTCAGATCCTCACTTACATGAGAACATCAAAACCACCATACTTATGGCTTAGAGCACTCTTTTTTTCATAAACTGGTTTATTTTTCCATTGTGTTACACAGTTGTTATTAACAATGATAACAAATGCCTTTTTGATA
Organism: Cathorops multiradiatus; assembly: GCA_027575975.1. Lineage (NCBI taxonomy): Eukaryota > Metazoa > Chordata > Actinopteri > Siluriformes > Ariidae > Cathorops > Cathorops multiradiatus. Next base: position 39,382,426 of record JAPEKM010000012.1, read on the forward strand.
TCATTTTAATACCTTGGAGAGTTAGGGTAGAAAAATATTTTTCTTCATAAAAATGTGATAATTAATAGATTATTTCTTTACTGACGATTCTGATAAAATACACATAACTCAGTCATTATATGAATATGCTCTGATATTCATGTGATCTGCCATAGGTACTCTTGAAATCTTATCTGTTGTTACTTACACTGGAACTAATACTGTCCAAAAGTTCACCATGTATGTTTTTGCACACTGTACCTGCTCACCTTTGTTCCTGGCAAGTTCATGTATCACATCATCACCACTATGCAACTCTGACGTACAAGAAATACACTGAGCTACAGAGTATATCGGTTGTCATTCGAATATTCATCAACACAGCCTCATTCAAATAAAATCTGTCACTTGGCTCAGATATCAAGTCAACTTGACATCAAAACTGACAAACGTATCAATTTAGGCGTAATGAACACTGCTTTATGAACACTGTAAGGTTAAAGTGTTACCTGTGAAAGTCCAAAGATATTCAAATGAAAAAGAGACATATGAGCAAAGTAGGCATGTAACAGTATATTGTGTGATGATGAATTGCGATACAAATTTATGATGAGTCGACTTGATGAAATAAAAAAAAATGAAACGTGATTTTGATCAGGACGCGTAATCTCTTAGTTTTTTTTCTAGATGTAACTGTGCTGTTTAAATAGCAGAGGGAACAATAGCATAAAATAGCAGGAATGCATGTGACTTTACCATAGGCGGAAGTAACCCAGCTCTAATGCCACAAAAACACACACGCATACAAAAACGGATCTAAAATGGGAAAGAGCTGTTGTTTGATTGACTGTACAAATAGATTTAACAAGAAATCAGCTCTCTTTTACAGATTGCTGAAAGCTAAAGAAAATAGAAGAAAACGGAGGTATTATAAATGTTAGTAAAAGTTTATTAAGAAAATATTAGTTTTAGTATTTTAATTATTGGCTATTATATTTTATCCAGTCTTGACAAAATGTGGGTAAATAATTATTGTTGAAAATAAAACAATTTTTTTACTTAATAAAAGGAATATTTAAGTTCATAAAGAATAGGAAAATAAATGTTTTTTTTCCCAATACATTTTTCTTCATTTATTTTTCCCAAAAAAAATCGTGGGGTAAATCGAATCATGAATCCACTATCATGAATCAAATCAAATCATAAATTGGCTGAATGGTTACATGCCTAAAGATAAGTGTGGGTGGTGTAAAGTGTTGGGACTTAAACGTTGTATCTTAAACGTATACTTTTGAATGTATTCATAAGAATTTTTTTTTTTTGGGGGGGAATACATGCAAAAGTAGTTTTTCAAATAAATGCCAATTATTTATCAAGCACTGTGTAAATGTGTGCTAACTTATATATGTCATGACATTCCCAGTACCTTCCACTGTGTGGAGCTGGAGTAAAGCATAGGGAAATTGATAATTTACAGTATACAAGAGATAAGCTACTCTCTCTTTCGGAAGGTCCTCTCAAGGATAGTAAGACGCGCGTGTGTGTGTGTGTGTGTGTGTGTGTGTGTGTGTGTGTGTGTGTGTGTGTGTGTGTGTGTGTGTTGGATGGATGGATGTCATCTACCTCAGGATGCCTTAATATAACCAGCTGCTGAGATTTTGTCATTTCTGTAAGAAGGAAAAATCCACAACAGTTAGAGAGACTTGATGTCCAGTAGGCTGTAGGAAACTGTTGATATTGTGACTTAAATTTTTTTGTGTTATAAGGACAGACCAAAAAAAAAAAAAGATGCCTGGATTCTGTAGTTCATAGAAATATTGCTGCTTTACGATGCAGTACATAATGCAAAGGATTCTAATGAAGGAGCCTTTCTTGTTGTATTCAAAGTGCATCCAATTGCATTGTATCAGCATCATTTGCATCAAATGAGTTTTGCGGAGCTTCACTATGCTGTATAAACATTCCGTCGCTACCATCTATCCACTTAGACAACATGCTGCAAATGATCATGAGCTTTAAAATATAAAACAGATATTTTTGCCATCTATAATACACCACACTCATTTGTTTAGCACTGTACACTTCAAATGAATGATGCTCCTTTTCAAGATTAAAAAAAAAAAAAATCTGATTGTAATGACTCACCCTTAAATTATCCTGGCTTATAAAATCAACTGACAATATTATTTCGATTTATAAGTGTAAGAAATATGAAAGACTAAGAAAAAAAATCTCCTAAATATGCCCCAGGACTTGATAAGCTAAAGCACAATATCAGGATGAAAATGGACTTACCTCCCAAAAAAATCAGGGTTTAGAGTAGTCATAATAATTTAGTCCGGTCGTGGCTGATGAGAAGTCTCTGATGTGAACACTCCTCTTACCTGTCACCCCTGAATGGGAGCTGAAGCTCTGAGGTCTGCAGCTTTGTACGGTTCCCTCAGTGCTCACCAGCACCATCTAGGCACTCGAACTAAGAAAACTGGTTGGTTCTTGCTTGTTCAGGAGGAGCTCTGGACATTCAATATTTTTCATAATAATTTGCTTGTTCCAGTTTCTCAAAAGAATGAAACACAACAGGTGATTCAACAACAAATCATTCACATCACATTAACAGGACATGAGAATAGTGTACATTATGTGGCCTATACATCATATATGTACAGTACATGGAGAATATCTGAGAAATAAGTACATCATGATGAGTGAAAAAAGAACATGACTTTTGTGTGAGAGTGCAATATTTGCTCCTGTGGTAAAGTCTGCTGACTGATAACTTGCCATGGCCTGCAGTAGCTGTTTTTCTAACATGCAAATCTTTGCACAGGAAGGAATTGCGTATCAGACCAAAGCCTCGGTTCAACTATTGCAGTTTCATTATGAGCCTCACAGCGTCTCAGTTTTTATCCGCCCCATCTGCAAAATAAGTTAACAATAAATTTACTAACTTTCCAAAGTTTTCAGGAAAATAAGATGAAGGTCAGGATAGAAGAAAAGGGAAAATATGATGGATACTCAAACCTATATAAAATGTAATTTACCTAGGTTGAAATCATTTTGACCTAGTTTGAAATAATTTTCATTTTGACCTACCTATGACTCTCCTTGTACATAACTTTACACCAACTCACAATCTCTTTCAAAATACATTTTTTCTAAATTAACAGAATTTTCACCAAATTTTGATTACCAAATGTCTTATATTAAATGGTCCTACAAGCAATTTACAAATGAATCCTTTTGTATTCCATTGATAAATAAGGTACAATATTTGTAATTAATACATACCACAATAATTTTCTTTGGGGGTTAATATGTTTTCTTCAATAAATTGTGTCCTTTAATTATTTTTAACTACATTTTGTGTAATAATGCTAAAACCTTTTACCAAAAATTGATACTGATCTTAACTGAACAACCTCATTGGTCTGTAAACACATAGCACACAAAAGAACATAGCAATCTGGAGACCAGGGGTGAACTTAAGGTGGTGGGAACCCCTGGGCTAGAACCCTAGCCCAACTAGTGAAAGTCGAATACTGCCTGCTGTTGTGGGGTTTTGTTGCTACTGTTCTAACCACATAATTTTATTCTTTTGAGCTGGAAAAAAAACCAGTTAATCTGTAATTGACAATAATTGATTAGAGTGGCTTGCATTTCATTGCTCTGATACAGCAAGACCCTATTGAAAGCAGGCATTGGTAACGTTTTTGCTGCACTTTAGCGATGGCTACATTTCAGGCTCAGATTCTTAGAGTATATTTGAGGAAAAAGTTCTACTAACCTTGAATTGGTTAATTCTCCTTTTGATGTCACATTCAAGATCGGAGAACTGATATTAGTCATCTATTGGTATTATTGCCTGTTGCACCTCTGACAGGGCTGTCAATTGGGAGGCACCCTGCACTGATTTTGCACTGCATTAATCCTGGAATATCTCAAGGTGGTGGCAGTTGTCAGCCTCCTGTACTTTTTCCTCTAAAAGACTGCCTCCTTTCCCTCTTCTAATGGGATGGTGAGCACTTCCATGATAACTGTCCTGGCAGAGATGGACCAAAGGACGTTTGGCCATGGGGAAATAGTGTTAAACTTCACCTGTTAGTTGAGGTCAGCTCTCAGGTTTCATTTTCCATCCATGTGCCAGGACAGACTGGTCCTTCTGGGTGATGTTCTGTGCTCCAGCCATTGTAATGTTACACTCTGTGCTTTTAAGACCTCTGCTAGCTTCTGCAAGATGCAGTCTTGATTGCATCTGTACGTGCCCTGAGTCAGTGCTGCTTTGCAGCTAAAGAGAACATGCTGAGAACTTGGGTTCTGGACATTGCATAGTTGGCAATTTCCGCCTGAGCTGTACCACATGTGTTGGTTCCTGGGACTTGGGAGAATATCATATGTAGACCTAAATGTGGAAGTTCAGCCTCACCTGAGGAATCTTCCACATGAGCCCAGATTATGGTCCTGCTGGTAACAGGCTTCCAGTTCCATTGTTGTTGTTAGTTCACTGTACAGATCTTGTACTTTTCCACTTCCATCATGACCACTACAATAAGCACTAGCTCTTTCCTTTCCATCTTCATGGCTTTCAACCACATCTTGGGAGCCTTTTTCTGTCCAAGTCTATTCCATGAAGGGAATTTATCAGTGGAGTGATATGGAAGATGCCATGTAGCTGCATTATGGGTCAGTTGCAGAGGCACCAAATGGGGGTATGCAACATGTGCTTCACTTAGGGGCACCATGTGAAGTGGGAAACCAAAATAATGAAAAATACAGTACAAAAATGAAAAATACAGTACATAGATGCAAAAATATGTATGTGTTGTCAATTGTCTTTGTTTCATCATTTAACATAGGTACATGCTGCATTATAGACATAGTTTTGAAACTAAAACCAGGTCTAGACTGATCACATGGACAAAACAGCCTACTTATTCATTACTAATGTGGGACAATGACTGTATCAGTGATGAGAGTTAAAATGTTGTCATAATAGATTCTAGAGAGCGAGGCTTTGCGGCACCCTGTGATCTTCGTTGTCAATTTGTCATAACACAGAGAAGGATTCAAGATGGAGAAAACTCAAAAGAATCTATCAGGGGAGCAGAACAGGGAAAAGAAGAGGGAAAAGGAGAAAATGCGTGAAGGAATTAAAGAAAAATTGTCTATGTGGATGAAAGAATGCAGGTAGGATGTTAAATACCACTTCAATGAAAATCTTGAGAGGGAAGCACAAAGTTGATATTTTCTAGCTAAACTCGACTAGTTAACATTAGGTAAATTAACACAGTTTTAGGAGACATGGGGAAAAGAGTCTATAGCTCATTGCCACAATATATCAAAAACTAGGTTTAACCGTTGTGCTGTGCAACGGCAAGTGTATCCCCCGTACGCCCCGTCATTTTGAAGGGAAACAGACAAAACCCCA
>JAPEKM010000012.1:41196192-41209724 GCA_027575975.1 Cathorops multiradiatus
GGGATAGGCTCCAGCTTGCCTGCGACCCTGTAGAACAGGATAAAGCGGCTAGAGATAATGAGATGAGATTTTTTTTGGGGGGGGGCGTTGTCATCCAGACAGGCACAATACTTATTGTGTAAACAAATATAGAAGAAAAAAAAACTCCTTTTACTTAATTCAGACTGTTATATTTGCAGACTTAATGTGGTGTTTTGTTTTTTTTCTGTAGGATTGTGCCTCCAATGAGAACCAGACTGACAACAGGCCCTCACAACAAGGTGAGTCATCTTGCACTTCATGAGCTTTATTTTATCCATTTTTCAGCTCCCTTGCTCAGTAGACAAGTATCATTTGTCTAATGATGTGAATGTTATTGCGTATTATTGCTTGTCCAAGATATTGCATTCCGGTGCCTTTCCCCCCCCCCAATACACATAATAAATTCATATTCATTTATACACTGCAAATTAATTGCAGGTAATGAGTGTTTGTTTAACCTCACTGAGAAAAGCTGGATGTTTTTTGTTTTTTTTTTGTTCATGTGTGCATTCAGTGAGTGTCTCTCTCCCTCCCCACTTCTCTGATCCACAGAGAGGAGCTCTGCTCTACTAGATTATTGTGAGCTATCTAACCGCTTCCCCCGAGATCAGTGGGACTCGGCACTTCAGTTCTTCCTCAACAAGCAGGAAGAGTAAGTGAGACGAGGAGTATACACTGGAATACACACACAGTCCTCCAGTGCATGCTCCAGAGCAGTACACAGCGGACTACAGGATATTACATGGTCCTTTTGTACCAGCACATTTTTCTCTAAGCACAACATCAAAACACTTTCACTACGTAGTTTCAGTTACTGTAAGTGGGCTTTTAGCCAAGTTTGACAAGTATGTGCCGGCATGTAGCAACTGATTTTTTTTTTGGGGGGGGACTGGATTTTTGTAAATCTCCTTAATAACGGTGCATTTAACCAAATAATTACGTACTAAACGCGGATAAACTTTTTTCGATGTACACAATGTAATAAACAGTCTTTACAATGCAATTACTTAAGAGCATAACAAGTTACATTTCTAAAGTTGTTTGAATGTATGAAGATATTTGCTGTGTAAATATACAGTTACTCGGAGCTGACAGTTTGAAGTGAAATCAGTTCTCTTCCAAATGAATGGATCTGTTCAAACAGTTTTTCAGCGTGCACAATAGTGTACTGTTCTTTTCAAGCTGGATGTTCTTTTGATGCATTAATTGTACGGTTTGTGTTTTGTTTTGTAAATAAAAGATGGTATCTCTTTATCGTAGGATTTAATTAGCTCCATCTGGAGTACAAGTTCCTGAAGGTTTTTTTTTTTGAGATACTAAAATGCTATACATTAAAAAAAAAAAAAAGTGTTGATTGATAGAGTTTATATTCTGGAGTGTGAACTTCTTTCCTGTGTCATACTTAATGTATACATCCTCATTATATATATTTATATTTACATGTAATTCATTTTCAACATGTGCTGTGTAAAACATTTTCATTTGAATTTTGTCCTTTTTTTGTGTGTTTGTCAGTTGAAGCACTTATAATTTATAGAACTACTTGTTCCTCTATTTAATAAAATATTAAAGGCATGTGTGTACCTTGTGGTCTTGGTCTTGTAGTGACTAGATGATAATCATTTAGTACAAGCATTTGCATGGTAAGAGGAGAAACATTTGCAGCATTTTCAGTTAGTATGATTTGAAGATTGGTTTGTTATTAGTCCAGATATTTTCTCACATCTCTTCCTGCAGATTTCAGAACGTAATGTGAAGGAGAAACAGTCCGTCATCATCCAGGCAGATGTTTATCCCCCTGCATGTGTTTTCACTGTGGAGGTGGGAACTGATCAGATGAGCGATAATTCAGCTCTGCAAAATGTAATGATGCGCTAACGTGTAGTACAAACATGTCCGATATTGAACAGTACTTGCCGAAGCAAATCTGGAAACAAACTCGTGTTTTCTCTTTGGTTGAGCTGCAGGTTTGAACTGAAAATTATTGGTAGTGTAGATTTAGTTGTCTGTCTCCTGGATAAGGTGCATTAAGACTGAAATTTGACATGAGGGCAAAGCGGCATAGTGAAAGGACTCCAAACCAGATTCAAGTTCTCGAAGTGGCCTTGGGGCACCACAAATATCTCTCTCTCGCTCTACCTGTGTGCTTACACCAGTTACCCATTGAGTCCCAAGATACTTTAGTGTGTCAACATCAGCTGAAGCCTCTCATGTCAGATCCTCCACAGTCTCAGTTTTCTCTCTCTCTCTCACTCACACACACACCCTTGTCTATCCCTCCATTCAAAATTGTCTCCACAACAATAAATCTCTGTCAAGTGTTTGTGTGTGAAGAGAGAGAGCTTGTTTTTTTTTTTTAAAGAAAAGGTTCCACCAGTTTTTCTTTGCCTCGTCCAATTTCTGAGAGTGAGTTAAATGTCAGACTTAATAGATGTATTTTTGCTACATAGAAATCTGTGCCACTTCTTCCAAGAATAGTATCCTACCTATAATTGTATAATATTTCTTCTGTCAAAACAGTGGTTGCAATAACACACTCCTGCTTTAATGGATATTTTGTTTCAAACAGTCTCTCCATTGCTTCATTCATTCAGGGGGAAAAATGTTTGTTTTAATCTTTGTCCCTCATTATTTTTTCATGAGAGTAAAATGTTTCTCCAGTGACAATGATGCTGTTGTCAGACAGACAACCCACAGGGATTAACTGGGGTTTACGTATGAATAAGGTGTAGATTAGAAACACCTTGATTAGAGCTGTACAGATTTATAGATTATGAAATAAAAGTCTAATCTCTCAAGTGGTCATAAAACAGCCTGTTTCTGGTCTTTTTTCGTTTGCGTTTGATTCGAGCAAATTCGTTTTATAAGCAACTAATTATGAATCATTTAAAGATTTGAAGCTGGAGATTGGAACAGATCTCCACTTCTGCAGGAACTGTATCAGAGTCTCAGGGACCATTTGAGCAAACAGGCTGCTTTCACTTTTCAGGTTTATTTCATTTCTCCAAATCCAAACAAGAAGGAAAGGAATCTGGAGGTTTGTCAGTGTGAACTGAACAGAAATGTTTCTAGCTTGATCTATTGACAGGTTATGGGATTGAATTCGAATATTTCGATGGTCCTTATTTATGGAGAGTTTGATCCAGTGTAGAATCACTGGTTTGAACCAAAGCTTGTTCGAGCCTAAGACTCCGTGAAAGTTTCACAAATTGGACTTTGAGTTATTCGAAATGCAGACATTTAGGCACAAACCCGTTTGTAATAGTCCAGATTTATTTGCGATTTGTATTTTTAAGCAGGGATGATTTGTCGAACTGCCTTTTCATTTAATAAGCTCATTGAATTAGCTGTGTAGAATTCAATTAGGGAAAGAATGTCGTCTGAAACTCAGCTTTTTGGAGGAATAGCTTTATGTCTATAGTGTTCGGAACAGCCTTTCAAATGTTTTAATTTTATATATATTATATATAAATAATTTTTAAATCACAGTTGCAGTTAAAAGATACTGCGACTCAAGGAAGAATATGCACTTTATAATTACAATGTTACCTGAATTTATAATTTAAAGCAAATAATTAACGCTATTATTATTATTATTATTATTATTGCAGTCGTAGTAATAATATACACAATGTATATATAATCTTGATTTGTGTGAGTAAATATCTATCCATCCCTCTATCTATCTCAAGCACTAAAGTCATCTTAAACTCTACATAATAGTGTTGAACTGAAAGCTGAACAGTAAACTAAATGTCCAGCCCCTTCTCCTTTTTTTCTTGCCAGAATAATGTTGAGAATATAATATAATAATGTTGAGAATATAAAACTGTGAGTGATTTAATGCGCAGTCGGTCCCAGGGTGACCTGATCTCCAGGCAGATGGGAATGAAAGTGCGGCCGCAGGGTTTGTGGAGGGAGATGCTGTGCTGTGCAGCTCGGTGTTGTTGTTGTAGCTGTGTGTGTGTGTGTGATGCCGAGCGCAGATAAGACGCCGCCCATCTCCCCTCTGTCTAGACTCGCGCCTTTACGAGGCCGAGCTGCGCGCTCCCGGGTCCGAGGCCAAGCGGCTCTCAGTCTCCGCTCCTGCAGCCGATCCGCGGGCTGATAACACCGACCTCTACACAGCCTTCCATCTGACAGCTCAGACAACTAGAAATCGCTTTGTAGCGTCTTGGCTTAGTGCCAAGCTGCGGGTCATCTAACACAGGGTGAGAAGGGCCAATCAGGGGCCAAGAATCAAATCATTGAGAACTGAACACATCTCCCTTTCACACACACTCAGAAAACAGGGAATAAACTGGACCAGATTTACTCGCTGGGGTATTCACCAGGTAGAAAAATAGCTTATTACCTTATATATATATATATATATATAATTTCCTAGTAAAAAAAAAAAAAGCTGTACAGTTTAGTCCCTCTTTTCTGATCATGCACACCACCATGAATTACATGACGTTATTCCCAGCTGACATTTTGTATTGGCTGCTTCTCAGGGTATCTGGATATTGATTAGAGACAAAGACACCTTTTCACACCATTCATCAGCCACACACACACAGAGAAACGCCTCCTATCTATACCTTTCCCTGGTATGAAACCTTCATGGGTACATCTCGGACATAGTGGACGTTTCAAAGTGATTTAAGGGACATAAAAGGGACAGGTTTTAGGGTAAAGCTTTAAAGGTACACCACATGCACCTTTTTAGATAAATGGTACAGGAGTGAATTTCCCAAAAGCCTCTTAATGCTAAGCGCATCTTAACTAAGACAGAGAGAGAGAGAGTGTGTGTGTGTTCATTGTGCTGCTCACTCTACCATTTAACGATGATCTTTGTGCTGCGATGCTTTTGGGAAACCCAGAGCTCAATAACACAACTTCATCTACAACACCATTTTCCCAGGAAATTATCCAACTATGAACGTTTTGATGAAAGAAAAAAATTAATATATATATATATATATATATATATATATATATGCAAGTTGTATATCATGAAATATTCCTTGCAGTCAGATAGCAGAAGACTCAGTCAAGCTATTAATTGATATTTAATTCGCCATCTTTTGGTGTGGCGTTAAAGTCTGTGCTGTAGATATGCTGATATCCATGAATAAATTCCCGAATGGATATTTTTTGATTGTTCCTTTTTTTTTTTTTTAAAGATATAAATATATTTGCATGCAAAGTGTTTTTTTTCTCAGACATAAACAGCACTTAGTATAGTTTATTAAGATCATTTCTTAACTCTCATTCGGACTCTTGTCCTGACAATAAATAACAATAACTTACTTTTTTTTCTCTCGAGAAGTTCAAATAATTTGTCCTCCATCCGTAAAGATAAAATAGTTTACATGTCACTTTAATACATTGTCTTCGGAGATCATGCGCATTAAGACAAACGTGGCTCTGTTGTCTCACTCAATTAGGGAAATGTCATCAGGTGGTGATAAAACTACATAATGAATACTGGGAAAGACATTATTGTTATTTGTTATGATGCTGACAGTGGGTCAACTTGTTCATATTCCTCGGGAAGGTCTGGGATCCGTGGGGATTCCTGCCGGGAGTAAACGCGTGTGGAGAGTCCCTGGGGCCTGGCTCCGGGGTTTGTTTGTTTATTTGTTTTTGGCAGACTTGTGCGATTCCGAGTTTAATCCACTGTGTTGCTGTACGTTGTTTTCCGTGATTCCGTCGTGGTCCTCATGTGGAGGTGGTGGTGCTCTGTGTTCATGCAGATCAGGGTGGGGTTCAGCATGCTGGGATGGACAGAAGGTCACTGGACTCCATCACGTCTCCACAGGACTGGACACCATGCTGTTGGGGGTGTCAGGTAACTGCGATGACAGCGAAGTCACATCACTGCCCGAGGAGGTGCCCAGAGAGCCCGACTCAGAGAAGGACACCTTTACAGAGTGGGGGAAAGGAGGATTCAGCATGTCTGGCAGACATATCCACAAAACTACTGTCCTACTGATTCACAATCTCAATAATTTACACCTCAAATATTTGCGTACATGCTTGCAAACAAGTTCATCAAAGGGGGTTATTGTGCAGAAGTCTTAGGCACTATATATATATATATATATATATATATTATATTATATATATATATATATAAGCGAGAGAGTCAGTAAAAAAATATTTCAGATTTCCAAATATTAGTTTTCCAGCACAAAATGAAATGTTACAGAAAAATGCTTGTATGTCAGTAAAGAAAGCAGGATATTACATAAGAGATCCTTTTCAGACAAAAACATGATGAAAGCTGCTGGGTTTTGGTGCAAAATTAAAAAGCCAGTGTGACAGTCAAAGTGTCCAGAAGAACTGGGGCTGGTTCTGTAAGATGCTCAGTAAAACCTACAGCTAATTTCCTTCAACATTCATGAAGCTTTGTTTCATGTATTACTCTGTACTGCTCTTTATAATATTTTCTTCATGTAGAAACATTTATTTGTCATTATTTTTGAAGGCATCTTTACTCTACTGCATTTCTTTGCATAAAACTTGTATGTTTTCAGTAGAACCTTTCACAACATGGGTCTTATTAATTTATTTATTTATTTAGCCACAATGAACTGAACAATCTTTTCAAGAGCCTTTGAAATGACCTAAACATTAATGGTATGAAATGATTTTTCATTTCGAGAACCCAAAAAGATCCATTCATCAAGACACTCTTCAATTATTCCAAAACGTCCTTCTAAACATATTTTTTCTGATCCCTTTATTTAAAAAATTATATATATATATATATATATATAATAAAGCAGTGCGGTTCAAAGATCTTCCACTAAACCAGATGCATTAGAAATCTGTAGGAATATACACAAGAATGAGCCTAATAAAATCGGATCTATAAATATAAGCCAAACAGCTCTCCAATAACAGGAAATAATTATCCAGTTGAGTGCAAAATTCTGCATAAGCATAAGACAAAATGAAGGACATTATAACATGCTGACATTATGACATTTCATGCTAATATGTTTTGTTAGTTTTCATGAATGTTCCTTCACTATTAGAAGTCAATCTGACAAAAACAGTGTCAGATATTAACTGTGAAAAGAACCGTGAATTTCCCTTCCTGACTATGACATAAATATTCTCTCAAACGTGTCCACCCTTTTCCTTTAGAACCGCCTCCAGACTCTCTCTCATATCCTCTGAGCAGCTTTTGGATCCTCAGAGTTGTAATATTCGCCCCTTCTTCTTCTTGACACATCTGTTCTAACTCTGCCAGATTGCTAGATTAGCCCATTCTTTTTGGATAAATCTGTTAGAACTTTGCCAGATGTCATACAGCATACACTGCCGGGTTTGGAGACCAAGCAAATCCATGACAAAGCTTTGACTTCTTGATTTTGAATCTTTGCCAGCCAACTCCCCCATAGGTTTTGGACTGATGTCTAGTTTTCGGATAGACCCACATTATATTTCTTTTTAACTTCTTTCACCTAGGCCATACATTATATCTGTTTGCAGGTAAACTGGAAGATCGAAGTCGGCCTACATCCTATATATCCTATATTTTCATTTTTTCCCTCACCCATGCACCATGATTGGAGGAGGATTGTCTTTCACTCAGCTGTAATCATTTACAATTTTTCTTTTATCTGCGATGGAGATAGCACAGTGAGCTTGAAGCAGAGGTGATTCTTCGTACCAGCTGTTGGAAGGCAGGCTGCTCCAGGTCACTCTGCAGTGCGAACTCGCTCAGCGCTTTCCATGGAGGCTGGTATGTCTGCACCTCGACTGGATTCCCCTGCACCGTGTTATCATGCCGGATGGGACTACCTGCCACGAGAGGTGTCCCTGTTAGGCCTTGGAGATTCTGGTGACAGAAGAAACAGGAATTGATAAAAATGAATAGTAAAAAAAATATAAATAAATAAAGCCTATTTTTTTTGCAGTCATGATGTAGCAATTACGCAAATGCATTATTATTATTATTATTATTATTATTATTATTATATTTATTTATTACGGTTTTGTCGGTGTGCTGCTGCTGCTGGAGCTGCTTCATGAGCATGGATCTCTTCTTGTCCTTGCAGCGTTTGTTCTGGAACCAGACGCGGATCACCCGCGGACTGAGGCCCGTCATCTCCACCAGCTGCTCCTTCATGAGCGCGTCGGGCCGCGGGTTGGCGTTGTAGCATGTGCGCAGTGTGTGCAGCTGCTTCTCGTTGAGCACAGTGCGCACCCGGGTCGTCTTCTCCGACTGCTTGTGGACATGGTTGCGGTGTGGGGGCTGGCGCACAGGTACCGGCTCTGCAAACAAACAAACAGACAAACAAACCGCAATACAGTCCCGACTTTAGCAAATCGACTTGATCTGAGACCCAGGACGCTGCGCACACGGTGATGTGCGCCACAATACACAACACGTGCGCCAACTCATATGATCAAGATAATTACAGAGCTGAATTATCTCTGAGTAACCATGGCATACCATCTCATCCTAAAAAAATTTAAATAATACAAAAACAGCATTTATAATAAATCCAACGATTCGTTTTCAAATGCACCAGTCACCCCAATAAATACAAATCACAGTTTCTGGTTAATCTTCTGTGTGAAATTTGTTTAGTCTGTAGAAAAAGATCGACATGGCAAGAACCGCATGCCAGCAGCTCCTTTGCTCAACGCATATTTTGCCTCCCAATCGAGCAATCATTTTCTCTTTCAGTCTCTTGGTTTGGATTTTTTTCAGCATCTTAAGAAATATTTCAGCAGCACACAATTCAATCATTTCAGATGGTGCAAGCTTTTCAGTGTGGTGAAATCCTGTGAGTGCTGTTTGTGTGACAGGATTTTATTCAAAATAAATTAAAGCAGTCTAGACAATATTAGTAGATGTAAAATAGATGTAAACAGTTTTAAAGCATCACAGAGATGAATATAAAATCAGCCTCGGTGCCATATAACTGCAGTGTTTTGCAAATTATTATTATTATTATTATTATTATTATTATTATTAAAAATAACGTTGTTGTTGTCTTTGAACAGTAATGTCTGAAGAATGAGCTGGCGTACTCACCGGCCATGTGCAGGGCTCTGGTGGAGTGTGTGTTGCCCGGGCTGATCGGTGGGCTTCCCGACGCGGCGCGCTCCAGCAGCAGCCCGTGATCAGCCCGGCACAGCAGCTCCTCTTCCCGCAGAGAGAACTCATCCCCCGGCAGGAGGTGTCTGCTGCACACCGAGCACCTGAAACACTCCATGTGGTAAACATTCTCCCGAGCCCGCATTACCAGGTCGCTGCTGCAGAAGCCCACGTTACACTTTGCACATTTAATACCGAATAACCTGCAAAGAACAAAAATAAACCATCAACGAAAGAAATAAGAGTTCAAGCTCCCAGGTGAACCATTTTACTGCTATATAGCATAATAATAATAATAATAATAATAATAATAATAATAATAATAATATAATTTTAAATCCTTACAGCAAAACCCTTTAAAATATTTTTTTTTAAACAAGCACTTAAATATATATGAATTATTTGCCATATATATATATATATATCCATCCTTTGGGGAGAAAAAAAAGTTATTGGTTTATTTTGACATTTTAACAGAACTACAGTTTCCAGTGCACACTACTAGTAGTTTGGAAATACAGGTTGAATAAAAATCCTCCAGAATAAGCCTGAGACGCAGAGATTCAAAGCAAGACTTGCAAATTTGAGCTTTCCAATTTACAGGCAAGTTCTTCAAATTGTGGAAAGCAGAGGGACGTCTACCTTACGTAGTCTCTTTTGCAGTAGGTCTTGCCGTCCCGGACGAAGCAAGTGCAGGTCTCGTCCAGGTACTGACTGCACTCTGCGCACTTCAGACACGCCGCGTGCCACTCCAGGTCCGGGGAGACCCGCAGGATATACTGGTCATGGATCTGACTTCCGCAGCCCACACACATGGCGATCCCGGTCTTCTCTGTGTGCAAACGCGCGAATTAAAGCCATACCCTGCACCCATAACTCCAGCGCCACATATCCTCAAACTCAACGATCAATTCATCAGTGCGCCTTCATGCATTCTGCACTGCAAAGCGTTTTCATTCACAAGTCCACGCATGCCACCCGAACAACATATTTCCCCCTGTGGTTGCCCTTTCATTTCACTAGCTGATGATGCTGTCTCACGCCTTCGAGAACGAAAGAACAGAAAAAAAATTAAATGCAGTACTAATAAGATCAGTGCGAAAGGATCGGGGAGTAATCTAATATTTTTGCAATACTGCTACAACGACTTTAACACGAGAAGAACATGCCCTTATTAAGCCTGAGCTATTTCCAAACCAGAGAAAACATCTGTCTGTCCCCTTACAATCGCTTTACACAACAAGCATGGCACTTACTTTTTGAATGATCCCCCATATCACCCAAGAAAGAAGAATAGAGTAGAATATCCAGCATAAAGGATGGTCAGCGCGCACTGCTATAGATGAGGGGACACAGTGGGAGTGGGCAGCGGCCCGAGCACACCGAGAACTTGTAGCCGATCCGCGAGCTGCGGCGGCCCACGCGTGCCGTGACGTCACACGCAAACTCGGACCGCGTTCCGAAAGAAGTGTGTGGGGGAGGAGGTCCGAGAGCGCGCGCGCGCTGGTGTGTGTGTGTGTGTGTGTCTCACAAGCAGATCTGATAAGAAACATTGTTTTCTAACACCACTGATGAACACATCAGCTTGTAAGCACTGCCCATAACAGTTCTTTATTACTGTGTGAAAAATGCCTAAAAAAATCACACACACACACTTATATATATATATATATATATATAGAGAGAGAGAGAGAGAGTCTTCAATACACTGACATTAAAAATTAAAACACACCATAGTCTCAACCACATCTACAAAACTACACTCCAATTATTCTAAAAATACAGAAATAGGGTTCTGTAATAATAATAATAATAATAATAATAATAATAATATGGGCTCTCAATTTCAAAGAAACATCTTAAAGTGAAAGGTATGTAAAGCATTGAATAAAATTAAAACGCCCAGCCTGTAGTTATTTTTGAGTTACTTGAAAATAATATCTGAAAAAGACATGATCTTCAAATAAAAATTGGAACAATTTACCACACACACAAAAAAATCAGTATTGCCCTCTCATCCAATCCTCTGATGCTCTTTCTGGTTTATTGATCCTTCAATAAGGAAGGAGACATGAGGAGACAAAGTCATACAAAAGTGTTTTCATTTCAAATGTGAAGCTTTCATTCTTGTTGCTTGGTGTTTTGTTGAGAATGCCAAATTGAGAAACCCTTCAGGAAAGCAGCAGCTGAATGGTTGGTTCCTTTCTGCACTTGTGGCCCGTCAGGAGGTTGTTTGCTCTATTGTGGAGAGCCTCCTACTGGAGCCACTACACTATTACATACACTGCAGAAGCACATCTTCATCGACAGTCCGTATTTCCCGTTTATTCTCACAAGCTACGAGTATTGGAAATATATTTGACCATAAATTAAATTTCTAGTAAACAATCATAAAATATCAGTTATTAAAAATTCCTGTCATGTCGATTCAAGTGAAATAATATTGTCGTGATCAGATCTTTTTTTTTAAGCCGAGAGAAAATATCCAGGATTGCATTTTTTTTGCTCTGTCCCTCTATTCACCTTCTGATAGTGCACTTTTCTAACTTGCTTACAGACCAACCTGTTTCCCCCCGGCTTTTTATTTATTTAGCCTAAAAACATTTCAGACTCAACGTTGATTAAATCTGTTGAAATCATTATTTTTTAAATTGCTTTTTAATTGTTTAAAAAAACAATTTAAAAGAACATTTTAAAGAAATTTTCCATTTTACAAACTGTCCTTAACTGCGACTAAATTGCGAAACATTACCTTTAATCGCTTATTTCATTAAAATATGTATTTTAAAATACATTTTAAAGGAATCCGCGATGTAGAAACTGTACAAACTGGTCTGTAACCAATCTATGAGCAGTATGTGGATAGAGTTTATCGATTTATTTATACTAAATATTTGTTTTAGATGTTCACAGATGACCACACCTATACCGCAAATCGGCTGCACATTTTGCATCTTTGACCCTGACCTTTAACACTGACCCCAACCAGTACTTTCAAATAAATCCAATTAACTGAATGTAAACTAAGCAGGCTGTCCATGAGTGCATTTTGGCCTCTCTCTCTATTTTTTTTCGAGCTATAACGAGGTAGAGTTATGTATTAGCTAACAGCGGTGGTGATGGACCCTGAGTTTTCATTATAGCAACAATAATAAAATAAAACCACCAACACAAAGATGTTCAAAAATAGGTGCCTTTCTCATGCGCAATGACGCACATCACTGAGCCTCAATCAGAGGTTTAATTTGTCTTGAGCTATAAAAGACGAGTAGAGGTATATACTAGAAGACGTAAAATTTACAATCAATCAATCGATCGATCGAACTAAGTTAAATCAGGTTGAACTGATTTAGCGATTTCATACCATTCTTTAAAATATTAACAGCACGGTCTATGATTATAAAATTATAATCATATACAAAAACCCAACAGTGGTAGGACTAAAAGGATGCATAAGATTAATTCCATAAATTTCGCTGCAGTGGAAGCGGGTAAAATAAAAACTGTACACGTTAATGTATCCTTAGAGCTCTCTTTTACCTCTTGTTTGCAAATTGATTAAAAAAGTCAAAGAAATCTCATTTCTGTTTGAAACACAGTCAAAAACCTATGAACCAGGTATTATGGATGGGCGTTTCTCTGAAGCGGAAGTGTTTGCCGATCATGTGACTCTACAGGGAATCTCGCGAGACTTTACTGCAAGCCCTCGGTACTGGGTGAGTGAGTGCTGTTTGCTGCTGCCATCATGCTCAAAGCTATTACCAGGACAAACCTCAGGACCTTGGTGAGAGATATGCACAACACTGTTTTATGCTGCTTCCGGTTCAGAACCTGTTCATATGTTGTTGATTCGGTGGTTAGGCGTCAAACGAACGGTTGTGAAGGAGTTTGAGTAAGTGTTAGCATTGCTCGCTAACAGCTGGAGCTAGCTGACAGGGAGTGCACGCTGGCACTTTACTGGGGATATGTGCGCAACATGGACAAGTGAACAAAAATGACATTTTTCATTCTAACTAACGAGGTGACTGTTCTAAAATAAACTTAAAGCATTGTGTTAACTGGCGGAGTGAGTGACAGGGTGAGTATCACGCTAACGCTAAGCGGTAACTAGCGGCACCTGCTTATTTAACCTTAGTAACACCGCGCGCGCGACGTTTGCTTAATTGGCTGAATACAGACGGTTTTCTAAAAAAAAAAGAGAAAATTAAATCTTATTAATAATTCACTGAAAAGTGTTCACAGCTGTGATTAAAACAGTCATAGTTAGCTGTTAGCGACATGTCAAGGTTATTTATTTCACGGATACAGTATCGTTATAAGACCTAATGCACATTAAAGGAAAATTCCAGTTTTTAACACTTTTAGCCCCTTTTCTGGAGTGTCTAGGATGAAATCGAACGATCGA
>JAPEKM010000012.1:41231643-41242466 GCA_027575975.1 Cathorops multiradiatus
AGGAATTTCATCAAACTTTCACCATTTGTGCGCTTTGGGACAAACATGAACTGATTAGATTTTGAGATCAAAAGGTCAAGGTTACTGTGAGGTCAAATGTCTGTCCGAAAACCTTGTGAACACTATCTCCAAGGCTACTACAAGTAATTTCACCAGGTCAAGATTACTGTGAGGTCAAATGTCTATCCCCAAATCACAACTTTAATAAGGTGTGCAGTCTACCGGGCGGAGGCATCCCCATCGACGCCGTTGGCGTAGAGTTCTATCTATTTTTTTTAAGATTGCATTTTTCAAAACATGATTGTGATGTGGTCAGAGTGTAAATTACACCTTGGTCTCTTTTACAGAATCTTCTTCCCAGAGTGGCTTCCAAGCTGGACGTTGCTCCGATCTCCGACATCATTGAGATCAAATCCCCTGATACTTTTGTGAGGACAATTTATGCAGGTGAAATGTGAAGTTGTATTATTTTCTAATAATTAGAATTGGTTACTCAGTGTAATGTGTATTGAATGTCTTCCTATTCACATCATGTTCTCTTGTGCTTCTTATATGAGCATTCCTGATCTTGCTCATATGGTTTACTGCTTTTGGATGCATATGTATTAAATCATTTTCACTGAAAATCAGTATTTTTAAAATGTTTCTTGGTGCCCTTTTGACCAGTGTTTCAGTAATTAAGTCCCAAAAGTCTCTTATGAAATCAAACAGCATAAGAATGTAGAATAAATGCTGTCTTTTCCCACTTTATCTTTTGGCAAGTATATTTGTACTTCGTTTTTTCAATCTACTTGTAACATTTTTCATATAGTGCTTCTGCTTTGTACCGTAAATTATTTTTAAATGGCCATTCACTAAATGTGAACCTGGTCAACAGTACTACACTGTTCACTCAAATTGTCCATAAGTGCTATTTCATAGGAATGTTCAAACATGTTAAACGAAAGAAAAATTGATCATTAGGTAGAGGAACCGATGTTCTGTTAAAGCATTTAGATCGTTGAATGGTGCAGGGCTGTTTTGTTTCTTCTGAACCAATAAAAATCAATCTGCCTACTTGAACAACTCTGCTTATTGTTATTTTCATTCACTGAAGTAGTTTAAATTGCTTGCTTAAAATGCATTATATGCAGTGTTTCAGAAAAATGCTATATGACAAAGTGCAAAACCTTCCAATCTTTGTATTGTGTTTGCCTTAGGAAATGCCCTTAGCACTGTGAAGTGCAATGAAAAAGTCAAGATCTTCACAGTAAGAGGGACTTCTTTCGAAGCTGCTAAACAAGGAGGTAGTGCGACGACAGAACAAGGTACTTGGTCTAGTCTACGACCAGTCCAGAAGAGCGTTGTGTATTAGGTGCTCAGAATTTGAATCGATTATCCAAAGCTTTTGTCTTCCATGTAGAGCAAAAATCCTTTTTTTTTTTTTAAATGAGTTTACTGAAAATTTTGATTGCAAACTACAGAATGTTGAGTATTATTATTATTTTACTGCTATTGTAGTGTCTCCTGCTGCTTCTGTTGGGATATCTGAGTGGCTGGAGCAGAATCTGACCAAGAGTGACCGGCCAGAGCTCACCAGTGCCAAGGTTGTTGTGTCTGGAGGTAAGAGGCTGCTCATAAGAACAGCTGTATTCTAATAGGAGACTACTAATGTGCTGTGAAATGAATGTGTTTCATTTGGACCTAACCCATTCAATCCGAAACGAAAGTGTGCGTCATGATGCTGAATATTACTCATAATGTTTGAGTGCGGTCAATCAATAGGTTGAAAAGCAAGCCGGTATTGATTTGACGAGTCATAATCTTGTCAATAGTGTTATACTATATGGCTATCTGCCTTCTGTCTCTCCGAACAGGTCGAGGTCTGAAGAGTGGTGAAAACTTCAAGCTGCTTTATGACCTGGCTGACAAGTTAAACGCTGCTGGTACGTAGGGTAATGTTTTTCCTCACTAAAGGCATGGTTCATGATGTCATTGAACATGATTATGTGTTAAGTGTGCTTTTCTTTCACAAGGATTCGCACATGTTCCCTGGGCTTAAACTGAATATTATACTTTTATTTTGCAAGTTGGTGCCTCCAGAGCTGCAGTAGATGCTGGCTATGTTCCCAATGACATGCAGGTTGGACAGACAGGGAAGATCGTAGCTCCTGTAAGTAACAGTTATTTGCAAATGAACTTGACTGCTATTTACTGATTTTTCCAAAAGACTCCTAATGCTCATACATGCTGTTTATAAACACAACAGATAATTCATCCAAACTCCACAATAAGCCATTATTCTTTATATCCACCTTTCTGTCTGAAGTATTTGATAGATTGCTCTAACTTTCAAGCCAACAGTCTTTTTTGTAGTCGGATAAAGATGGATTCTTGTTGCTCTTTAAAAAGGTTAATTTTCCATTATCCAGTTCAAGTGGGACCTCCCAGCTGTCATTATCCACACATTAGAGCAGCTTGGAGCTGCCGTAATGTAGTTAATGGCACATTCAGGCTCCTAAATGATTTACCAGAGCCATTAGTAGAGCAGACTGCTGTGAATGTCTGCCCTCGGCTCAAATCAGGCAACCCGGTTTCAAACGCGGCTCACCAAATGTTTTGACAAGGTTGTCAGATGCTCCATGGCATTTGTATATTTGTAATCATTCTGAAGGCACGCTAAAGAGATGTTAATACTCAGGGTAGGGGTTGTACAACTAAAAAAAAAAAAAAGGTACTCAACTAGTTGTCTTTTCCATGGTTAAACCATGGAACTGTTTAAATTGGTTCACTCATGGCTGTTTGTGCAGTGAAATATCAAATTAAAGTCAAATCACACTTCAATTAACAGCCACACGTTTGGACCACAAAGTTTTTTTTTAATAACGGTATATATATATATATATATATATATATATATATTTTTTTTTCCCCCACCATGTTCAACTCCAGTCTCAGTAGCGTCTGAAAACGAGCCTTCTTTGACCTGGCATATGCTGTTGGTCTGAGTCTAAACTAACTGACAGCAAAAACAAAAATGCGTGTATGAAGAATTGTTTTGGGAGGAGGCAGGAGTGGGATTAAAAACAGTCTTGCACACATTTCTGCACTTCATACAGTGTGATGATATAGGGTTAACAGGCCATTAAAACAAAAGAGAACTCAAACCTTTCCCTGCATAGTATTGTGCAGCTTAATGTAGACTCTGTCATCAGAAAAAGTTTTCAGACTAACAGAATACATTCAGCCTACTTCATCTTGCCTTTTTTTTTTTTTTGAAATCCAAAACCTGACTTGTAGACAGTTCCCCACAGTGGTGAATGCATTCGTCGTGCATATGGTAGTAGTTGCTATTTAATATTTTCCGTAACTCAGTTTTTACTTGATTGCATTTGTTTGTGTTCTAATGAACTAGTATCATGTCCTTTATTCTACAAATTGTGGCATTATGACCTAATCTAATTTTTGCTCCATTGAATCAAAGCTTGAGGTTCTTTTGCTGTGTGTTTTCATATTTAAGAGTTAAACTTTTCTTTCAGACTCCTCCATGATTGTGTCTCAGTATGGACTGGAGTAAGAGAGGCTGGAGCAAAATACTGTATTGGCCTGGCCTTGTTACAGTTAGATGTGGCCTGGCCTGGCTTTTAGGACTGAGGCTGCTTGTGTGTTCACAGATTGATGCTGTGCTCCTGGGATAGCGCGGCAGTCACATTAAACAGCACTAAAATATTCATAGGGCAGTGCATTAAGCTGAGAGCTTGTCCCTATGGGCAAGGAGTGGTGAAAGAAGGGAAAGAAAAGGTGGGGGCTTCTTCGTGCTACACCCCTTTAAGAGTCTGCTTTTGAGGGATTACTTGGGATGGTTGTTTTGGCTTTAGAAATGTTCAGGTGGGTTGACTAGGTATTTCACTGATGTACCAGATATGTATGTGGCTGCCCAAGGGCTGTGCTAACCACCTTTCTAACTGCTACATTTTTTCAATGAAATATTAGGTTTATTCAAAAAATTACATTTATGTCCATATTCATTAGTACACTGCAGTAGATCGAGTTGCTTGCGGTTGTGTTTTTTTTTTTTTTGAGTTTTTATAAAGTGCTAGTTGCAGGCAGCAGCCACGTTTATTATTCTGCTTTTGAGCAGAACATTTGTACCCGCCATACTACTGCCTGAGGCAGGAACTGATTAGGGAAGAGCTCGGTCAGGGCCTGAAAGCTTATTGAATGAGGTTATTGTTTTAAAACTATTCATTACTGTAATGAATAGAGAGTACCATAATTCTATATGATAGATTAATTAGGGAAATGTTTAGGTTAAATTAGTATTTTAACATGCATTGGTGACACCTGCTTTGTTGAAGATAAATGAGTAATGGTGCAGATGGTATTCGTGTGAAAATATGCTACTCAGTATTCATAATGATTGCCAATACCGTTAAATTTTAACTTGATGCTTATTGACTCGGTATAGAGAATGTTTGGCTTCCTGTTAAAACCAGTGTGGGTGCAAATTGCAGAGGGCACGAGTGTGGTGTAGTTTTGATCTCTGTTGCTCTGTGCACAGGAGCTGTACATCGCAGTTGGAATTTCTGGAGCCATTCAGCACCTTGCTGGAATGAAGGACAGTAAGGTAAGATAATTCACGAGCACAACAATATGCAAATGAATATACTGCTCTGTTAGAAGTAACTGTAGTAGAAATAGCTAGTGAAGATTGTAGTAGTCTGTAGTTGCCCAATAGCAGGCACTTCTGAGGCCCCATCCACATGAGTACGCAGCCTCACCCAATACGCTGTTTAAAAAAAAAAAAAAAATCTCCGTAAACACGGTGCCGTTTCGATTCACTGGAAATGACCCAAAACGCTGTAGTACATCGCCAGGCCTGTAGGTGGCGACATGACGCCGCGGGACCAATACATTAAACCCGGAAGTGACGTCACGGAGCATGCGCATACCGGTCACGTGCTGTTTTCAAAACAAGCTCATAACACGGGAAGTTTTTTGCTCCTTGCAGTAAAATAAAAGTGGAAGGTTTTGTTGTAGCAGCCATAATAGACTGAGTTGTTTCTGCAGTACAAGCACAAGCCTGTAGTCCGCCGTTATTGTTATGACTTGTCTAGCGTCGTTGTCTGAGGTTAAAGGTTAGAGAGGCGGAGCTTATGCGTTATTGTTTCTGAAAATATTCGCTTCTCTGTCCACATGGCGCCGGGCTATCCGGCGTTTTAGGATTTATCCACTCTGGGATGCATTTTCAAACAATACCGTTTTCACACCTTGAGGAAAAACGGACTCGTCTGGACGTGAGGCCGAAACGATAAAGTTTTTATGCGGAACCATCAAAATCGTATTCGTGTGGACGGGGCCTGAATCTTCCAGAGTGTCTGTCCCAAGTCTTCCTTATATTGAACTTGACGGTGTGTTCAACTGGAGAGCAGTTCTAAATGTGATCTGGAGGAGCTTTTTACCTGCATGTATTATTCACATGCATTTTCTGCCTGATCTGCGTCTCGTCAGTGCAGCTCTTTGTGACAGTACTTCACTACCTAGCAGACCAACTATGACTTCCCCATGACTCCCCTGCTTTATTTTCAAATAATTAATTCTGTCAATTATAATTGCTTATTCCAGAGCAACTTATTCCTTATTCCAACTATGGTTGTTCAGGTCTTGATTAATTTTCAAGAACAGCATGGCTTGGATTGTAGTTCTAGCTGCAAGGTTTAAATGCATTAAAAAGGCAAGTATTTGTGTTTGTTTGTTTTCTGCAAGGAGAGGTTCATTTAGCTTTTATTTTATTTATTTATTTGAAGCCATCTCCGGTGTCAGAGCTTTGTTACAGTCATGGGTAAAGCTGTAACTTTACATTTTCCAGCACAGGAAAAATTTTGGGACTTTCTGTGTTTTCTCAGTACCATGATGAGCTGCGTGGTATTTATTTATTTTTTTTTTGCATTCTTAACTTCAAGAAAAAGAAATGGGAAGTATAAATAAAATGACTGCTCTAACAGAAGTGATGACAGGAAACATCTTTCACTGATGTTTCACAGCCTTAAATATATCTAAATGAACAAAGAGTATGACCATGTTCTTTATCCAATTAAAAAAAATACTTTGCTAAGTTACTATGGTATAAGAGGAATAAAAGATGCCGGGGCCTGCTCTTATTAGAAAATCAACTTATCACAGAATCAAAGTATCATATCACTTTACTGTTCATTTCCCCCCCCCCTTCATCAGCACTCCTCATTCTTTTATTCCTTATATATTTGGATCAGCAAGGTGTAATACATATGTTGTAATATGCACCATAAGTAATAATTGTAGAAACACAATTTGTGTTTAAAAGGAACCCATTTCCAAATCCACTTTTGCCTGTGCAGTAGTTGAAGAAAATCAGTAAAAATCCTGCCAGCACAGCTGTATTGTCTGAACCCTGTTGTTTTACAGACTATTGTTGCCATCAACAAGGATCCTGAGGCCCCCATCTTCCAGGTTGCTGATTTCGGCTTGGTTGCTGACTTATTCAAGGTAAACATGTCTTGGTAAATGGAAAATAAAATAAACATCTCACACAGTATTATGAGGATGTCGGAAGTTTCGTTAAATAAAATAGTCTCACGTTTTAGGGCCGTTGTTCATGTAATCAGACTCGGGTATTCGCTTATCCATTGCGAGGCCACCAGTTTAAGTAATGCCAAGTTTACTTGATCACTTTCAGTCAGAGGACAGATGTGCAGAAATACTGGACAAACAAAAGCTCCTGTTTTCCTTAATACATTTTGCAGCATGCATTATTCCAGCTAATGGAAATGTACTTCTGCTGAATTATTGACTTGCATTAATCAGAAGAGTCTGGTCTTAAACTGGGTCCTGCACATTAAAGTGAGGGAGAGGCGGACATAACCTGCATCTCTACCTCCTTCACACCGGAAAAGTAATTGATAGTTGCTACAAGTGTTTGGGGTGTAGACTTTCACCTTTATTTTCAGTGCCCCTTTGCCAGTGCTTTACATGGCCCATTGGCTTCTGTGGTTTTACAGTGGTATACAAAGTGCAGGAAGCAAAGGGTTGCCACACACTCCAGCACCCGTCTGTTGTTGGTGTTTGGCGCCTGTAAACCTAGCGGCATTTATCTTCCTGTGTTTTGTCCTGTTATTCATGTTTTATTTAGGCTGTGTAGTGGTTGGCTCAGGTGTGTGCGTCTGCAAGCTCTGTGGAAGTGATCAGTAATGATAGACTGAGGAGTTACTCGCTGATCAGTTTACACCTGATTTTACTCCTCAGACAACTGATTAATATAGATGGGCTTTCTCCCTTTCCTTAAACTGAAAAGTGATCTCGGGGATGTATTCAGGTGATACTACTCTTTTACACCTGCTTTGCATAACCTCGGTTTTAAACTAATAGGATGTTGGTGAGCTTTTTAAGAAAACTGACTGTATAGTAGGACTAATTTCTTCTCCCTTTACGATAGTGTTTTGCAAACGTTTTCACCCTTTTGGACTTTTCCTTACAACCTGCAATTGAAATGGACTTGATTGGGGTTATAAGTCATGCATATACACTATAGCTTGCAGAATTATTTACAAATTAAAAATTTAAAAATTGTGACTGCATAAGGTTGTATAGGTTAGTCAAAATTTGTTAGTGATGACACTCTGAGCTGATTTTAAAAATGTATATATTTTTATTACCCACATATAGGCTGTCCCTGAGATGATTGAAACACTGAAGAAGTGAAATTCATTACTCAGCTTCTGACTGGACCATAGTCAGGAGCCTTGTCTCTAACTGTGCTGGACACTTGCCTTATGAATGAGCTAGGAAATGTCACACCTCCTGCATTCTTCCGTCCTGAAGAACACACGTCAGGCCTTTCTTTATTTAGGTAAAGTTTTCAGGAGTCTACTTGTCATGTTATTGAATAGCATTATAATGTGGTCAGTATATTCATGATGTCTGATCTTGTTTGTCAATGGCATTATGTTTTGGCCTTTGGCCTCGGTGTATAACAGCTGCACACTAGCCATCGATATCCAGTAATAAATATCAACTCTCGTCAGTCCATTTTTAGTTTGATTTTTATTTAAAGGCCGCTTCATTAAAGAAAAAATGTGATACATAATTTTAAAGCAGGTTTGAATTGCTTTCATTAATGGACATGCTCCTGCATTTCAGTGCAATTAGACAAAGTAAGCTAATTTCACATTTAGTTGTCTGGTCTGGACTTACAGTTTGGAATAAACCATTTAAATAAATAATCTGTTTTGCAAAACAGTCACAGTTTGCTCTTTTCCAGAATAGCTGTAATATTTAGGCACTCCACATGACTCCACTTAAACAAATGCAGAAAACCACCAGATTCAATGAAGTTACCAACTTTTATTTGCCTTACAATTTCTCCCATTATCAGTTATATAAAATGCCTTGATCAACAATACAGGATTAGTCAGCCTCAATCAAAAAGCAGAAATTTTATTCTCAAAGGCTCATGCTATATGGATGGAGTTAACGTTAGGGGTTATGACAACAATCTCACCCATCATTCCTTATTTAAAAAAAAAACCTTTCTCATATTATATTCCTGATATTTTTCCCCCAGCAAATCTAAGCAGGTTTTTAAAAATACTTGAGTTGCGTGCTTTGTTCTAGTCATAGAATTTTGAATACAAACGTTAGCATCAGTAAGAAAGGCAAAGGTAAGAAATTTGGCTGAGTAACACAGCTCGACACATTTGAACACAGATCAAATGTAACCCTGCAGCAGTCGGATCAGTAGGCCTGTACTGTACATTGTGTTTATTATTCATATAAATAAAACGAATAAAAATGGTTACCTCGTTGACCCATCACCTCAACCAAACCCTGAAATAAGAACATGTAAAGGATCACAAGTATTCCCGCCTCATTTCTATACTACGTGGCTGTCTGAAAGCTCAAGTGCATTTGTGTTCCATTGCTGGTTTCAGACGGTCACCGAACACGGACGAACGTTGAAGTAGGAAATTCCTGATGAATGTTCCAGTGATGGCTCCCAAAGTGCCTCTCCCTGGGCTCTGGAAGGTTGTGCAATTTTGGCAGGAGGGACACACACTTTAAGTGTTTTGCTGAGTTAAAGAGAGAGGGAGGACATGTGCCAACAATTCCTCACCATGAAGTTGGGAAACCCCTCTGGAGAAGGCAACTGAGAGCAAAGTCCTTAGTGTGTGCATACTTCTAGAGATCAAGAAGCCTGGGAGTCAGAGTGAACAGTGCTGGCTGAGAGAGACAAAGAGAGACGGAGAGAGGGAAGCTGCTTCAGCTGGTGATGGTAGCCATGCTGCTGCACTCCATACCCTACGTGTCTGGCATGTGAGTCATTGGAGCATCTGCAGGCTCCATGAGTCTGTACTTCTCATCCAGCAATGGCTCATTTCCCTGCAGGTGGATCAACGGCTTGGTTTGAAACACAGCCAGACTCTCTTGGTTCCTCTTATTATAAATATTGACCCTGTGCTCTAGCTCGGGACTGGTCTTAGCTGAGCCGGCTGGACTGGGGAGCTTCAGGTTAAGTGGGTTCACTCGGCCCTTCTGGGCCAGACACGAGTCCTCAGACAGGGATGAGAGAAGCTCCTGGACCACAGCGCTGGGGTTGTGTCCTCCTCCCTGTGTGCCCAGTGTCAGTGGGCTGCAGTAAGGTGGTGGGCAGCAGTGCTGGCCGCTGTAGTCAGTGGTGGAGGCCTCGCGTACGGTGGAGCTGCACTCGCTGCTGGAGGCCAGTGTGTGGCTGCTGACACTCTGCTGGCGTGCCGAGAAGCTGGAGCGTGATGCTGTGCTGCTGGGAGCTTCACTCACTGAGCTGCCTGCTCCATCAGTGCTCACCAGAGATGGAGGCAACTGGCATGGGTTGGTGGGCAGGTGCACGTCTATGGCTGCAGTAGTTATAATGTGTGCACCTGGCTCTGGAACCCCAATATCTGCAACAAAAACGAGAGTTAATTTTTTTTTTTTGGGGGGGGCTTAATATATCCCAGGGGAAAATTATTTTCCAAGTATCATAACAGGGATTGAAGCCTGATGGCTTTCTACTGCTTCAGCCTGTACACTAAGGATCTTGCTCAAGGTCCTAAAAGTGGAGGTTCTGGAATCTGCAGGAAAATTTCTGGTTACTAGCAGACATAACTGGCTTAATCTACAGTCATAAAGGGTTATTCAGTTTGTCTGTCTGGGAGAACCCTTAAATGTTGTCCTACAACCCTCTGACCATATTTCCTGCACAGTTCCTTTTTAACCCCCATAGACACCATACCATCACACTCGTATGTGGGCTTTTCTCAAACTGATGTCACAGTATACAATTGTCTACACTGTATGCTGTAGCATTACAACTTTCACTGGAACTAAGGGGCCCAAACTTGTGCATGACGGTACCCTTTTGCACAAAGCAAGGCCCATGAAGATATGGTTTGACAAAGTTGATATGGAAGAACTGGAGTAGCCTGCACAGAGCACTGACTTCAACCCCACTGAACCCCAGGCCTTTTCACGTAATGTCCGTGCTTGACTCTCTCCTGCTCTTATGGCTAAATGGACACGCGTCCCCACAGCTATGTTCTAATATCTAGTGGAAAGTCTTCCCAGAAGAGTGGGGGCTATTACAGCAGCAAGGAAATCAACTACATATTATTGTTTATTTTAGATACTTATTAATCCCTGAGGGGTAATTAGGCTCTCATTTAACCCATCCAAAGCAGTGACCATATATACATATCAGGGGTGGGCGATATGGGCAAAAAAAATATCTCGATATTTTTCAGGATTTTCACGATAACGATATTTTGACGATATGTCCCAAAAAAAAAAAAATT
>JAPEKM010000012.1:42441099-42453000 GCA_027575975.1 Cathorops multiradiatus
AAATGCACATTAGTCATGAACAATGGTAACTT
The DNA here is from genome assembly GCA_027575975.1 of Cathorops multiradiatus. NCBI lineage: Eukaryota > Metazoa > Chordata > Actinopteri > Siluriformes > Ariidae > Cathorops > Cathorops multiradiatus. Next base: position 42,441,132 of record JAPEKM010000012.1, read on the forward strand.
GTCCGGCTGGCTGGTGAAAAAAAAAAAAATTAGAGCCCTGTATCGTGACCTGCATTGGCAACTAATTGCAATTAAATATTATACTTATCGGCCTATTTAGTTTTTAGCCATGTTGAACTTGGCTCATGTGGTCCACAGCAGGCATCGCTGATCCGTGCGATCTTCAAGACGTCGAAACATGAAGCGTTAACGCCACATTGCACAAAAACGAGTTTAAATGACAACATTGGCCACTTCGATTTCCGCTCTACGTTTTACTTCTGTCCTACAATGTCACAAGTGTCAACGAATCTCTCGTTTACGGCCATTACTTCGACATATGGACTGATATTTCAAACACTCATAACTTGCAGTGACAAAATAGCTGTCAAAAATGCATTCCTATGTTTAATAAAATAAGAATTTTACCTCCAGTTCTCCTTTAATTTACAGTCATAGCGGTGACTCAGTTTACTGATTAACGCATGGTTGTTTCTGTTCCCAGATTACCTGAGCAATGTGATGGACGCCTTGGGCCTCCAAGCATCTAGAACGCTCCAGAACATCACAGCTCTGCTCCGTGCCAAACCTGAAGAATTCAGACAGACGGCTAAACCTCTCCCACGCCGACTCTCCTCCACCATCGCTGCCATGCGAGGCCTCGAGCACTGAGAGAAACGGAGACTGTAACAACACATGTCCCCCCCCCCATAGTCCAGATGGTTTGCTTTCCACACCAACTAAAACATTCTGAAGAATGGAACTGACATATGGCATTTTATAAAAATGGCAATGTGACCAATATACCTGAGCTAAATAAATACTTACTCTCCATTCTGTTTTTTTTTTTTTGGGGGGGGGTAGAATTACAGATATGAAAGTTTCTGTGAGATGTTTTCTGAAACACGACAGTCGATAAGCCACTGATATACGGAAACTTTCATAGCATTACACATATTGGGGATAGATAATTATAAAATGAATCGGTATAGTTCAAATGTTAATGCACAATGGTCACAATCCTTACCTGGATACTGTTAACCCTTTAGACCATGTAACAGCCTGGCTCAAAAAGATGACAAATGCCAGAATTTTCAATAAATGTTGAGGCATTAAAAATAAAAGCCCGTCCCCTCCGCGCAAGTTGGCCTAAAAGAGAATATAAAGAAAAACACAATCCCAGGTAAGTATCAGCACCCTGAAGCCTGTCACACCGTCTGCCTCAAAACAGGGGCCCCCTCCATGGACCAGTCAAGGAAAAAGGGTAAACAAAGAGCATCTGCTACAATATTCTCTTACCTTTAAACTGTGGTGTATGTTTTTAGTATAACTTAGACATCTTAAAGAATAGCAGCAGACAGTGGTCAATGAAAAACTGAAGAAGCAAAGCCCTGTCTGCCTAAGACCAAAAACTACTCTGAAGGGGATTGGACAAATGCTTTTACGTCCATGTTGGTGAACACCACAAAACAATCAAATCACTGTTTATTCAAGGTCTCCCTGCTAATTATACCCAATCCTGAAAGACAGCTAAACTCACACCTGGCTCTTCCTGCAGTTACAGTTAGACACCTTTTCAGATTTACCAATAAAAAACGATTTTACAAAAGATGAGTTTCAGCTACAACAGTTAATCTTGGTTAATTAAATCAATCACAAGACCTGCCTTGACATTTGGTGACAGCTCGTTACCGGAGACGGAAAGTTTTTCACACAATCAGCAATTTTTTTTGGAAAACCCAGATGTTATCATTGCAGGTTATCATGGACAGGTTTCTTATTCTTTCGTTTGAGGTGTTGATAATAGTGATCACTTTGACCAGTGAAGTAGATAATTTTTTTCTGATTCATAACAGAATGGAATGTTGAGTGTATTTGGAATCCGGTTACAATAAATAGAATTAGAGCAGAATTAAATTCCAAGCATGTAAAATATTATACGCCTGAAATATTCAGATTTTTCTATTACATTTGGATTTTTTTTTTGCAGTTGGTTGAAAATACCACACATCAATAGGCATTTTGATTCGAGGAATAACACGCAACCTTTGACCTGGATTTTCACACAGTTACAAGAACGAGTGATCGACGAAAACACAAGGTGTTTCAAAAAATCTGATATCGTTCCATAATCTTAAGAACTTTGCCAATTCTCGTTCAACTGACCTCAAAGCTTTATGTTGAATTTTTGTTTTTAATCTTTTTAGGTATCGAAATGCCATTCATTGGAAAAGAAAAGGCGTTTTGTGTGAAAGTACGCTCGAATACAGTCAAACAAGACTGTGCAGCATGCATTTCTAAGAGAATTCTCTAAAAAAAAAAAAATGCACTGACTGCAATGCAGATTTGGACACGGCACAAAACATTCAAAGAGGAAGGCTGTTTGTGTCTCTCAGGTGGCACGAATATTGAAAATTTGTCAAATCATTAATGGAATCCACATACTTTTGAATTTCTCATTCAAATTTTGAGGAATAAATCTTGTATTGCACCATATTAAGCCTGTTTAGTTTAATTTGCCAAGACTATATAGTTTCTGGGATATTTACATATAAAAATTTTTCAAACACCCTGCACTTAAAGTGGAACAAAAAGATTTTCTTACAGGTTAAACATTTTGTTCATTTGTATAGAAAAGTTAGAATTGCTTCCTCATTTACGTAAACACGACATTTTATAGAAATATATACATTTTTTTTACCAAATATAAAATTTTTTAAATGAAAACTGTTTTGTTAATTTAATACCACATACCGATTTAAAAAGAAAAAAACCTGGATGTCAATAACTGTGGACAAAGGTATGACGTGATCTAATACACTAAGTAAATCAGGAATCAACTTATTTTTTTCTCCAGTGGAAGTTTAAGGAATTACTTCTGCACAATTTACAGACTGAAAGTCTTTTCTACTTTTGCAACGACCAAAAGATCGTTAAGGTGTCGATAACTGTAGCCACCGCTCTACTCACTTTCACTTCAACACCATGAAATGCCCAAACCGACATCCATCAAAGTGCACACACTGCTTAAAGGACATACGCAGAACCATATACATTTCTGAGTGGATAGTATCTCCATCCTTGACTCATGTATGCTGCATAAATGGGAATTAAAAAAAATGTATATATACACTGAGTGTTAAAACCAACTACAAAGTCAGCATTCGAGCTGCCCCGCTAAGCCAGCCAGCCCCGAGTACGTGACATCACAGCAGGAACCGGTTTTAAGACTGAGGCCTTTGACAGCTATAGACCAAAGTCAGATCAATAAGAATTTATGATGAAAGTAAGAAATACCGTTACCGACTTGCTCAACTCAGACTGATTTGTCTGCATTGATTGTGGGTTGACCCTCATTAAAAAAGGATGGGTGTTATAACTTATGCAACATAGATGTACATGCATGCATTTTCACTGATAAAACGTAAAAGGCTAATTAAATAATCAGATGAATTGAGACAATCACATTCTGAAGCAAATTAAATCTTATACCAGTAACTTAAACACAATACAAGTTACATGTACAGGATTAATCTAAATGCAGGTAAACAAGTGGTGTTGTTTTATATCCAAATGAGAGTTGCAACTTACCCATCTGTGTTCTCACTTCTTGAAGGCTGACCTTGTGGCTGATTTGTTTTTGAAACAATCTGACTTTCAGTTGTTCGTTCAGTTCGCCGTTCATTTGCTTCTTCCACGTAAGGGTGAGCTATTGCTGCTGAGGTAAGTATATCCAGTGGAGAAATCAGACGGCTGGTCCACTCATTCTCCATTTTCTCCATACTGAGTATTCCGCCATTACTGCTTGGTTCAGGCAATTACTAAAACCCAGGACGGGACGTCACCGGTTTTAGCAACAACTGCAGGGAGGTCACTTCCCAGAGCGATAATGTCACATCCAGTTCCGTCCCAGGTTTTACCAACAACCCTCGGCTCACGCTCTGGGAGAACTGGTACAACTGAACTTGCTTTCCTTTTTTAAAAAATAAGATAAATCCTTTCCTTTTCTTGTAGTTTTATTTTCCTTTAATTGTTGGTACTGCACCCTCTTTCAGTACGGGCTTATAGCCAACACTCCAACAGATCAGAGGTCTTGTATGAGTCTTCAGTAAAATGAGCAGAGGAGAGACCACTTGGTAGGCGCCCAATGTGCCTGTAAACTTCTCGCAAAACGCATCCAAATCTTTCCAGTTTGAACATTCTTGGGCCAAGAATGCAACATAAATCCATCTTTTGTCATGTTGATGCACCGGCCAGCAACACATCTACGTGGCATGGCCATAAATTAGCTCAAAATGGAGGATCGGAGTTGTAGTCAGCTTGCCGTTTTAATATAGCGGAAATGGCGACGAGACCGATAGCCTTCCTGCTGTGACGTTACAGACGTCAAGGTCATTCACTCAGACCACTACCTATATATGAATCATTTTCATTGTAAAAATTACTATATTAGATTTGTTAACGCTTAAAACTATTCCTGTGCTATTATTGAGGTCTCAAGGCAGTTTATAAATGAAAATGAGGCCATGGTTCTGCGTATATGCTTTAAGATTTGGTAGATGGGCAAGGGCTTCTTTCACATTTAAGAGAAAGATGATAAAAAATAAGGAGCAATAAAGAAGTACAAAAGCTATGAACTTGGAGATCATTAGTCCAACATCAGTGTTTGTAATGCTCATGAATGATAGAGCTCATATTTGTTGAGTGTAGGATTACACTATCAGGTAAACCCAGTTGCCCTATTCAAGTCCAACATTGGTTATGTCAGTTTTATGAAGAATGAAGTAATCTTTCCATATATGGCCATATAATTGTCAACAATCAACTACAAGTCATGTGACAAAGTATAGGAGTAAAAATCATTGCATATATTGTAACCTTGGGCATGAACACAGTGGGCAGAATTCTTCCTTTGTGGTGTGGTAAATACAGCAACCATTTGTTTATGGCTTTTTCATGTAGGAAAAATTAACCAAAAAGTTCAAGGCATTTTACTCATTAAATGTCTTCCATCACTCTGGAATTCCTTAATCATTTTTACAACTCTAACTTAACAAGAATTCTGTTTGCATCCAAGAGCTGAAAGCACGTCTCTTGACAGAGTGTATGATTGATTGTTTGCTGTTGGCTGTTTTTTTTTTTTAAACCTTCGAAAGCTCTCTTGTACCTTAACCCTTCTCCCTGCCCTTCTTCTAAGGTTTGATGAAGAAAAAAATAGGAAAACTCGTAAAAGGTACCTGCATAATTCACCCTAGGGTGTTTGCCAGGCCTCCATAGCAATTGCCTGCATTGCACAAACTAACCCTTACTGTTCTGAGGAACATTATTAAAAATAACCACGCATATGTTTGTTGCTGGATCAAAAAACTGTTGAGTCATGTCACTGCATGTTTGTTTGGATGATTCACTGATTTTAAGGAATGCTGCTTCTAATAGTAATACTAATTTTTTATTTATTTTAAGCTGAACTACTGATAGATTCTCATTTAAATTCACTGACTGCTTGAACTCAGTGTCACAGAATTTCTTAGAGGGCCTTTTATGTTTACATTGTGGATCATTTAGGGAAGCATTTTTTGTCTCCTATCAGTCAAAAGTTTGGACACCACCTAATTTGATTTTTTTTTTCTTTTTTTAAGACACTTCATGTCAAAGTAATGATGGAGGTCGTTTCTCTTTACTTGGTTGAGTGGTTCTTGACACAATATGGATTACTGCAGTTGTGGAATAGGGCTGTTTTATTATTTTTACTGCTTGATCTCAAACACATTAAGAAGGCAAGAAATTGAACTAATTAATTTTTGACGTGGCACATCTGTTCACTAAAAAACATTCTAGGTGATTTACCTCATAAAGCTGGTTAAGATAATGCCAACAGTGTACAAAGTGTCATCAAGGTAAATGGTGGCTACTTTGAAAAATTTTAAATAAGCTTTTTTTTTTTTTCCCTTTTTAACAACATTTTTTTATTTACAGCATAACATATGGAACATGTATTGAATTATTTCATAGCTTTTGTGTTCTGTTATTCTACAATGTAGAAAATGGTCAAAATACAGAAGAAGAAAATAAAAAACTATAAGTAGGTGTGTCCAGACCTTTGACTGGTTGTGTGTGAGACAATATACTGTGCGAGGGTAAATTGCAGTACAAATTTATGATGATTCAAGTCAATGAAATAATAATAATTATCAGGCTGGTAAGGTAATCTCTGTTTTTCCTAGCTGTAATTGTGTTTAGACAGCAGAGGGTGCAATAGCATGCACGTGACTTCACTGTAGGTGGAAGTAACAACTTTAATGCCACAAAAAAATTAATGCACAAAGCATATCTAAAATGGGAAGGAGCTGTTGTGTGATTGACTGCACAGATAGGTTTAGCAAGAAATTAGAGTGCTCTCTACACACTGCTGAAGGCTAAAGAAAAGAGAAACAAAGGGAGGTAGTGTAAATGTTCATAAATTTATTAAGAAAAGGCCAGTTATTAATCTTTCATTTTTAATAAAAGGAATATTTTAGTTAATAGGCTATTATAGTTTACTTTAGCCTTTACAAATATGGGCAAATTTTTGGATGTTAAGAAAATGAAACAAAATTTCACAAAAGGAATATTTAAGTTGATGAATAGGAAATACTTTTTTAATTCTTCTATTACTATTTTGTTCAAAAATGGTGGGAAAATACATGGGAAAATATCAATATCAAGAACTGGGTAAATACATGCTGTGTATATATAAATCTGAAATCGCCTTGCCCTTTTTTTTTTTTCTGAACAAAAGATACAGATTTGGATGCTGACCTTATTTCTGCAATGTAAAATGTAGACTGAATGGTATGTACAGCTTCAAGCATTGTTTTAAAGGGGACAGATTGCAGGACTTTAGTCACAAATGGTGTCTGTTGGTTTTCTCTCACGAGGTATTTTTCTGAATTGCACACTTTACGGCCCTTTGCATGTCTTGCATCTTATCAGCTCTTCCCCGTCCTGTGCAGCCAGCTATAGATGGGTAGTTTGTGCAGATATTCCAGTTCAGTTTGTATCGCAGCAAGTTGTCCTTTTGGATAACCTGAATTATTTATTGTTTTTAAAGCTGAACTGAAGTGCAATAGGGTTAACCGCAGTCCTGCAAAAAGCATTGAAATTCTGTTCTAAGCTCATGATTAATAAGAATATTCTGTCTGAGCAGGTCCAGTTAATGTAATGAATAGACCCTTTTCATGTGCTTTGAGTGAGACATGTGACAGTTAACACACTGATTTTGATTTATAACATTGCTTTATGCACTTTAGATTTCACACATACTCTGTAGCTTCAAACGAAGAAACTCACTCTTAACTTGGTCTAATTGCTAATGTTAATCAGAATCTGACTTTAATTTAAATTAGTCAAGTGCTTCAGTAAACAATGCTGTGCATGTGAAAAGGGTCCCTGTAACCTATTGATTTTAACACCTTTTTTTTTTCTTTTGCTTGTTTGTACCAAGGCACTTCAACTTAAACAAACTACCACCCTGTGATCAAAAACTAACATTTCACTGTTATCTGGCTTTGTCTGTCTTTTATTGTATTTAGAAACTATAAATGCTATAATGTTAAAATACAATGAATCTGGCTGCTGTAACTGTTGATGTCTGCCCACTTTCAAACACAAACCTCATTCAAACCGCTTCCCTGCTCACATTGTACTTTCACCCTTTTCTCCTCCAGGGTTGACCAAGAAATGCATAACAAAGGGGAGATGGGAGGCACAGAGTGACATTGAAGAGGAAATGAGCAGTTGAGGAAAATGAGGTTGAGGGTTTTTTTTTTTGGGTCTCTCTCTCAGCTGGAAAAAAAAAGCTTGTTCCTTCCAAGACTCTGTTACACGGAGGGACGTTTTATTGTATTAGTGTGCCAAACACGAGTTGAAATCTCAATGCTGTGCTTTAAGTATTTTTATAATCGTACAGATATAAATTTGGAGTCAGTTGTCATTCTTGTCAATTCCTGTTGCTTCTCCCTGATGTTTAAGACATCTGGTTTTCAAGCTAGGTGATGCATGTTCTATATTACATTTAAAATATTTATATTCAAATGGTGATCAAGGAGAAAAGATTAATATATATATTTTTGCTTTGGACAGTCCTTTATGGTGTTACATTGACTTGCTGAAATCTTCCATTAAACCGTTTTTGTTTATTGGTGGAAACTATATAAAAGTTGTATGAGGAAAGTGCTGTTCTCTCCCTGTTTGCCTCTTAGGAATGATCCTGAAGAAATGGATCACTTCATGAGTTTACTATTATGGTCACAGATTGTGTTGATCTCTGTAGCATATATTTGGGATGGGTGTTTCTTGTCTGTTTTTGCAACTAAAACTTCCACTATACAAAAATATCTTCCTTTTTGACAATATGACTAAATATCAGTAGTTACTTTAGTACAGTATATAATGCAGGCCTTGATGGAGTTTATTCCATTTTAAATATTTTTACCATTTTAATATGTTAAGACTCATGGCCAAGTTGTGATTCATTCAGTTTGAGTCCTTATTTAAAACAATGTACACATGATGTCAGTTTTGGCAGTTTTCTCTAATGTTAACTGTAACTCTCTTGTTGATTTTGTTTTTAAAGAGCCAGTAAACAAGATAATTAAATAAAGGTTTTTTGTTTTTTTGTGGACTGATGATCAATTTATTATTTACAAGCAGTTTGCAGAAAAAAAAAAACTTAGAATGAAGTCATCTTAAACCTGGCTGATGTTTTAACAATTTTGGCATTAAACATTTAAAATAATTGCCCCTTCAATTTTAGGTCAGTTCATGTGTTTAGAATTGCCCCAGCTGTTTTCTTAAGTTCATGAATTTTGTAATGAAATGGCAATATTAAGTCATTCTCACTGCATGCAAGTATGAATCCCCCCCGAATTCCCCTGTGATCTTTGGTCTGCCTGCTTCTGTCGCATGACCTCTAATATTACAACTTTTTGACTAGATTTTTGTCTTTGTTGTAGAAGTTCCTTCTCTGTGCCTAACACTAACTGCAGCTAATTATCTTCATTTGTCATCAGTCAAAGCCTTGTCTTAATTTCTTCATGACTTATTGAAATGTTCTTTACAATGTTGCTGCTTCATTGCACTACTGAAGCAGCAGGTGATAAATGCACATTGGATTGTTCTCTGTTAAACAGATCAGGCCAATGAATGTACCACCTGTTTGCTGATTATCCTGATATTCTGTTGTGTGTTTTGAAAACGCAATAATACCAATAAATATTTACATTATGCTCATTTTGGTGTTTACCTAAAAGCCAGCGCTTTCATTATGCAAGGGTACATATCCATAATTTTAACAACTCATGTTCACACCAGACAGGGATATAGTTTTTGGATTAACAATCTGAGAATTTCTAGGCTGTTATTTATAATTTTGATAATTGGTTTAAAATGTTTCATGATTTAGGACATGTATGTATGGTTTTATCTAGTAAGAGATCATGTATTCATGTTCAAGAGTAGTACTGTAATAGCAAACCTGTCAACATGAAGGGTTTAAGTGGCATTTGAACCTACAAACTGCCTTTTTGCTTTCTTAACTAAACTGAACACACACAATTTACTCACCAGAGAAGCCAATTTATTTACCAGTCACGTGATAGTGTGGCTTTGATCACACAAGCACAAAACTTAACACTTTTTTTTTTTACTTGTCTTCTCACCTGTGAACATCAAGTGCCAATTACTTTTTTTTTTTTCCTACTGCTTTTGCCATTACTTGCCTCTCTGAACCCCCCCGAATCATCTTATGTATAGACAGGTATGTTCTGTTGCACAGAGTACCTGAGCCTCACAAGAAGCATTTCAATGTACAACTTTCTCTGATGCTTTGTGCACATAAACTTGAGCCTTTGTGCTCGACATGGGTTGATAGTAGCTTGGTCATGTTTGAACATTAAATGAAATGATGCAACAAAAAGAAAATCAGGCATATGACTGGACCAAAAAAGGACAAGAAAATGTACAAAGCACAGAGCATGGCGTGGCAATGATGACACCCCTTACTCGGTGCCTCCACCCTAGCTTGAAGAGAAGGGAAAGATGTTCTGTCTAGAAATTGTCGTGGAAACACACTCAAGCAAAAATGATTCAAAGTCAAAGAAGTTGCAGAAAAGTTTAGATCTTTTATTACATTTTATAACAAAGGCCGAGTTCAGTCTGAGGAGTGAACTGGTTCTAAATCTCAAATCATCCATTTTTATAGTATTCCACCAATGCCAGACTTGCACTATATAAAGATACCTTTCAGCCTCTCTCTTCCAATATTTCCAAAGTGAACTGCACTGTTCTTAATTCAAGGACAGACCTCCCTGATTATTCTTAATATTAAAACAAATCACCTGTGTTAAGTGACAAATATGTATCCAAACAAGGCTTGATTCTGGTTTGGCAACGGTTGGAGGTGAAACGTAGAATATCAACTTTATTGTCTAGAAGAGTGACCCAAAAAGCTAATTCAATCTTCCTAGTGTCTAATTTGCACCCTAAAGTTTAATAAAACGGTTAAAATATACTGTTTTGGCCAATTTCCGAAGGTTTGTTTACATCTTGTTCATGTGCACTTTCACTGCCAGGGGACCGTCATCATGATGTCATTTAAGCCAAACAGCCTGGGAGCAGCTCTGTTTACTTGCAAACCAAGCACACATGTACGGACTTTGGTCGTGAGAGGTTGTGTAAAATGTCTGAAAGCGATAGCGAGTTTGAAGTAGGAACTCTCCAAATTAAATATCGAGAGGTGAAACTATATATATATATATATATATATATATAAACCTATGGCCGTTGCGAAGCAATCGGTGAATGTGGCTCACTGGTTTGACCATGCAGCCTCGGAATCGGACAGCGATTTGGCCGGCTCTGATCACGGTGACCCCAGACCTCAACAAGACTCACGCCCAAACGATTTATCCTGGTAATTATAAATTCCTACTTTCGCCGTAATACCAAATAAGAGCCCTTTTGAAGAATAATTAAACCGCCCTCCCTGGTGGATACAGGTAACGATTACTTGACAGTGCACCGGTAGGCCACATTAGCCTGCCATCCACGGCATTATACTATTTATAACCTACTCTAAGCAAGGAAATATCCCTTTGTCTCATTTCCACAATGATTGTACAGGATCCTTCAGGATTCTTGAATTATCAATTGCAAGCAAAAGTTAAAAATGTTTGTTTACCTCCAATCTTCTCCTTTTTGCATGAGCGTTGCTGGTCCGTTTCTTCTTTGACTGCTTGATTTTGTTTCATGTGCACAATCCACTCTCTCTGCCATTCCCCTCTTCCGGGAAAAAAAAAACAACCCTCTGGCTTCACATGCACAATCCACTCTCTCCGCTTCGTCTCCTCTTCCGGAAAAAACAACCCTCTGGCTTCATGCGCACAATCCACTCTCTCTGCCTCATCTCCTCTTCCAGAAAAAGCCAACCCACTCGCTCCGCCTCTTCTCTTTCGAAAAAAGCCAACCCACTCGCTCTGGCTCTTCTCCTCTTTCGGAAAAAGGTAAAAACTTCTGCCTGAACCGGTCCTGTTGTTACAGTTCACTGCACAACAATAAGGCATGTTTTTTCTTTGGAAATTCCCGAACGCACGTCTGCACTCAAGCTGAACGGTAATGCAAATAAACTGAAGTGGACTCAACTCAAGCAGTTTGTTTGTCTTGAATGACGTCACGCGCCGAGTGGTCACGAAAATCGCCGAGCAGAAATTCGCCGCGATCCACACCAACTTATTTCAATTATTACTCATTAACAATACTTCTTGGGACCAGAAGAAAATTACAGGTTTTTTTTTAACATATAAAGTTTCAAATGTGCATAAATTGAAAACCTTTGCCTATGACCTTTAAAAAA
>JAPEKM010000012.1:43127160-43139606 GCA_027575975.1 Cathorops multiradiatus
GCACTAGAAAACATGTTCAAGCTGCCAGTGTAGCTGCAGTCTTTTTAGTTGCGAATTACGAGTATTTCCACTTTCATCTCTGTGATGCACAAGTTTTTATCTACAGAAAATCGGCATATTTCAATTTTGACCGGACAGTCGCTGGTCATGGCCGCTCACGTGAAAATCGGCCGATTCCAATCGGCAGCCGGTCAATCAGTGCATCTCTAGTTAGCACTGTCGCCTCATAGCAAGAAGGTCCTGGATTCGAGTCCAGCAGCTGGCGAGGGTCTTTCTATGTGGAGTTTGTGGATTTCCTCCGTGTGCTCCGTTTTCACCCACAGTCCAAAGACATGTTAGGCTAATTGGTGGCTCTAAAGTGACCGTAGGTGTGAATGGTTGTTTGTCTCTGTTCCAGCCCTACGATGACCTGGCGACTTGTTCAGGGTGTACCCTGCCTCTTGCCCATAGTCAGCTGGGATAGGCTTCAGCTTGCCTGTGACCCTCTAGAGCAGGATAAGTGGCTACAGATAATGGATGGATGGATAATTATAGCAACAAATGAAAAATTCACTATTATGGGTATTTCTTCAGGAAAGGAATTACATTCACAGCAAAATGTGATGACTCTTTTAGTTGCAATACTGGTATTAAATAATTTCATACTGTATGGGGTATCTTTTGATCCTAAAAAAGCATAGAAAAATTGGCTATGTTTAACTGTGAGCGCAAAATCTTTCATGAGGAAAGAAAAGTCAGTAACGGAATTATGTCAGAAAAAACTGAACTTTCATTTCTTCAATTAAAACCAATATTTCTCTGAAGAAACATTGCTGTAATCAGGGTGATGATTTTTAAACATGGTTTATGGTACATTTTGCCTTGGATTCCGTACTGTAGCTATATCACTGAGCTGACATGTTAAGCTTAATAATTTCATAATTTTGTCCTCTCTGCTGAAATATTGCCCATGTAAGATTACCAGGCAAGTGAAAACTCCAAAGTGCCCAGTCCATGTTTTGGTTACCCGGAAACCCAAAGGAAAGAATCAGTCATTAAAGTAATGGCACATTTCCTGTTAGTCAGCAAGTTAAGTGCATTAATAGAGACTATGGGAACTGTCTAGTAAAAATAGTTCCACCATCAGCAAGAAGTGCTTCGGTCGATGTGCATCAGGAAGTGGGATTTGGAAACGTACACTGTAGTTGGCAAGAAGGTTCTGGGTTTGAGCCCTGCAGTCGCCGAGGACCTTTCTGTGTGGAGTTTGCATGTTCTCCCCGTGGGTTTCCTCCGGGCGCTCTGGTTTCCCCCACAGTCCAAAGACATGCAGGTTAAGCTAACTGGTGGTTCTAAATTGTCCATAAGTGTGAATGGTTGAGAGAAGAAAACCTCTATAATAATCCAGTAGAAGGCAACGGGAAATCACTACTGTAATGTTCCCTAGAGACTTTGATGGCTGAAGCCGTCAGAGCAGCCACGTCACTGTAGTGAGATGGATGGATGGATGGATACTGTAGTTACATCATCAAGGTGCAGCACACGGACATAGTACACAATATGTTTATGCACCAACTGGAAACTTCTGCAAAACTCATAGGAAGTGTTTGTTTTGTTTTTTTTCCCTTTCTCTGATTCTTGAACCAATTGGTCTGCCAGGCCATGTATTTAAAAAAACAACAACAACAAAACACACAGTTAGCCTGGACATGAAATCTGCTTAATCGGTTTAGCATTTTGAAATTACCAGACATTAAAATGTGATTTCAGTCCCATCACATTCCTACCATCTTTTATTTACACTCACAGTTGGTACATAGACATGTGCCACCAAGGGGCTCTCCAAGCATGTGGAGGGATTTTGTGTGTCTGTTTCCATAAACATTTGTGGTATTGCCAATAATTGTGATTTATTCTGGGTAAATCAGTTGTATTTTTCTACTGCTATTAAACTCAAGATGGCCTGGATCAACCAGAAGGTAGTGGAGATCCGAGTGCAGTGAACAGAGGCAGAGAACGCAGGAGCCAGAGCGCTGTGTCTATGAGGTAATGTCTCTCTCCGTCGCTGGCACACGCGTGGCCCTGTGTCTTAGACTGTGGGACGACAGAGGGAATTAAGGGGGGATGGGACCATGGCAGCTTGATTTATAGGTACCTTTTGAAGTGAGTTCATTCTAGCCATAAGGCTTGCCGTCCTCTGTTTCAGAGCCTGGGACGTAGCCCCCAGAGTACAGAAATGGGGGGGGGGGATCCCTCCAGATCAGTGACCCTCTCCACAACCTGAATTCATACACATCCTCAGTTTTTGACAACCCAGGGCATATCCGGCTTCTTGATAGAAACTGATAGACATTTCTGAAGCACTCACTTTCCCACATAAGATATGTACTCTTGTAAACATTAGAGTAAAACGTGGCAGAATGAAAAGAGGGAAGGTGGTCCAGTTTTGATGGGTCTGCTGAGACTCCTAAAAGAGAAGACGTGGATACATGTTTAAGTCCAAGCCAGCAGGCCATGGCAGAGAACACCAGTTATGCTTTTCTTGGATAAATCTTCAAAAGAAACACATGTTTATGTAACCGTGTTAGTGTGTGTATTCTCTTCAGAAGTATTAGTGCTTGCTCTCAACAATTTGGAAAATGTCTGATTTGTTTATATAGGACACTAGTAGTGGTGTAGTAATAGTGTACACTGATGATTGCTAAATGAAGGTAAATATGAAGAAAGGTCCTCATATCACTTGAATTAAATAAATGTATGGTTTCTTAAAGTTGAGGTGTCATTATGCTTTAAGCAGAACAATCTGATTTTGGTACCTTGAATTTTTTATTTTTTTTGGTCTGTTCACCAGAATATAGACAGTCATATATGAGAGCATCTCAGATCTCAACTGTATATGAAACATATGCTATTTCTCAATATGACATTTATTGGACCATTATTGGATCATTATTGGATCAAGAGGCTGATCTTTTGCAGATATGCAGAGTTATGTGGACTCCGTCTGGTGTAGTCAGATGTGACCACAAAATCTATTAAAAATGATGCAAGAGTTGTGGTCATAATCCATATCAGGCGTCATGTAACAAACAGGCCATCATCGGCAAATCCATACACGGAGTAAACACGGGTGGAGTTCAAAACCAGGAAAAACACAAATCTAAACTACATCAGGGTAAAAATAATTTTAAAAAGTTCTTAAAAAGTGCAATAACTAACAATGTGCTCATTAGTGTCTACATATGCAAGATTCCACAAGGATAAACTACAGAGAGAGGGATATAAATATTTGACACAGGTGTGACAAACCAGACCCAGCTGCAAACAATGATCAGGGGCCATGGAGAAGCCAGAGCTGTTGCAGGAGCTGAAGAAAACAGGAAGTAATCAGGAGGTGTCCGTGGTGTTCTTGTTCTCAGTGGAAGCTCCTCTTAGGAAGACACAGCATCCCAAAGACTGCGATTCACAAGAAAATACTTGTGCTGAATACCATAGCTTGTTTAGCCGTTTGGACAAGTGTGCGGTATTGATTTAATATGACTTTGACTTAAATTTATGATGCATTCCTCTGCATGATAGTCATTGCTTCAGGAAGTGTGTGCTGAAACCTGTTTGTGAGGATGTTAATAGTTCAAGTGAAGTTAGCTGACGTGGAGTCAGAGTGCTGTGCATAGTTCTGCAAGACTCAGCAGAAAGCCATCACTAAGAGACATAAACAAAGGGTCTAGAGGAGGGGTGCAAGCAGCTGTTGCAAGGACGGCTCTTCCTGAACAACTCTTTCATTGTCTTTTAGATCTTTTGCTGCCACCACTGTTTATTTTGGTGTCTTTCAACCAAATAATGAGTGTCTGTCTTTCCTCTCTGAGTCTGTCTGTGAGTATTTTAGTGCTAAACATTAGTGATAGGCTGCTTATCTGTCAGTGTCTGAATTTGTTTGTCAAATGATGTGAGCCGTTTTTGGTGCTGGAGTCATGCAGGAAGTAGCAGTGTATGTTTGTGGAAATCATGTCCGTTGATGGAGGGTTGTGTTTTTGTTTTTTAATGTTTAGAATTTAAATAGTTAGTGGTCAAACCCCTTAAAGCCCCAGCTTATTTACTCAGTTGTTCACCTTAAAGCATATTCTTCACTAACGACTATAATAAGTATTGTGAAATTAATAGGACAACTTATGTCTTACTTATTTACTGGTCTGAGCACAGACTCCTGTTTTTGCTTGTCTTAGCTTGTTGCTATCTTTAACTGCAGGCTGCTCTGCACAAGCATAAGGATGCATTTTTCTTGTAGATGAAAAGCACATCTGTAAGTTGCTCTGGATATGAGAATCTGCTAAATTGTGCAACTGTTAATGTAGTTATAGCGAGGAATGCAAGTCTGGATGCATATGGATTCTGAGAGTTTAAGTTTTTTTTTTAAAGAATATTGTTTCTTACTGACAGTGGCTCCTCACTGTTATCACAGTGTCATCGCATATGGCTGGTAACTTTAGGAGCTGACTTCTAAATATATTCTTGATGTACAAATGTACAGAAAGATATAGACTGAATTATAACCTGTTACTCTGTTACCTCGATTTATATTGTAGGTGCTAAAGAAGGCACCTCGACTTGCTTGAAATTCTTGAAAACATTTCACTTCTCATCCAAAAGGCTTCTTCAGTTCTGTCTGACTCGTGGGGCATTCCAGGTATTTATCCTCTAGTGGACTAAAAGCAAACCTAAAGAGAGTTGCTGAGGTCACATGGGTCGTTGACACTCTCAATCATCCTGTAGGTGTTAGGGTCCCTGGAGGTCGGGTTTGAACTGTTAGCAGCCTAGAGTCTCGTTAGGGTGATCTGTGGGTCTTTTGCTCTCTCTGCCATCATGTAACTCATTGAAGTCAGTTGAGTTTTGGTGTGGATGTGTATTCAGTTTTCTGGGAAGTGTGCCAAGGACTACATGTGACTGATAAGTGGTGTCTCAGACCACCTCCTCTGTTCAGTGATAGTCATTCCAGGTTGATGAAGATGGCTTCTTTTACTCCTCTTTCAAACCACTGGTCGTCTTCTCTGGCTAAAATGCATACATTGCAGTCCTGAAACAAGTGTCCTTTGTTATTGAGATGAAGATAGACTGCAGAGTCCTGGCCTGAGGAACTGACTCTCCTGCATTGAGCCATGCGCTTGTGAAGTGGTTGTTTTCATTTCCCCAATGTAGACGTCTGCGCATTCCTCACTGCATTGAATTGTGTACACTACATTTGTCCTATTTGTGTCTGGGTATTCTGTCCTTAGGGTGGACCAATTTCTGCCTCAGTGTTGCTGGGTCGAGGGTTGCAAAGGGCTGGAAAGTATCCAGGAATTTTGAATGGCCTGGGAATATTGGGAATTTTCAGGAATTTTGGCATTTAAGTTTTAAACATTTTAAAACATTATCACCCAGAAAAACAAATTAAAACCCATGTTAAGCCTTTCTTTCAATTATGTACTGTTTTGTGCTCATTAAGGAGGACACATTGCTAAAGGCCAATTAATAAAAGGCTTTTAGTTTTTCAATATTATTATATTCAGATTTTTCAGTGAAAAAATTATTCTCAATCTCAATTATCTAGTCCGAGGGACACTTGATAGAAATCCATTCAAAATTGTCAGTCAAATGTGCATTCACAAGTTCCCTACCACAAAAGTGTAGAAGGTCTTGTATCCCTTGGTCTACTACACATTTTGAATACATTTTTGTGTGTGTTGGGGACCTGTCAAATCTGCATTTGAATATATTTCTATTAAGTGTCCCTCAGACAAGATATCTAGCAACTTTGAATTGAATAGATTATTTTTCTCAAGTATACCATTTGGTAAGAATTAACTGGAAATCTAACTCATTGCATAACAAGTAGTGAGTTCTAAAAATCTTGCAAAAACTCAATTTTGACCATTTTTATTACAATTTTACAAAACTTGAAGACTTGTCTACAGATTTAATCACAAAGGTATCACATCATAAAATAAGGAATATTAAGTTTAAAATGTAAAATTTCTAATTACTAGTCGTCTTGAAGTTTTGCTGCTTGTAAAATATTACTGCCACTTTTTTCTTTGAATCTGGAGCAAGGCTGTCTAATGTCATTTGTTTTAATAGCACTGTATACCCTAATCATTACTTCTAATCCGATAATTTGCAAGCAAATTACTTGACAGGATATGGTTTACAAACCAGTTTCAAAATGAAAAAGGAATTTAAGTTGAAGTACAATTAGTAAACAAAAAAGTTACAGGAAGCAGTCTTCAAAATCATAAGTAGAGTTAAAGTTGCTTTTGAAGATAAGTTCTCACAAAGTCTAAGGTTATTGTTTAATTCATTATACATGTACCAGGGAAAACCCATATTGTTTTTGTAAAACATTTGGTGGTTATTAATGTTCTCAGTTGTTTAATTAGTTACATGCTTGTATGTATGTTCTTCCGAACAGAACAGAGACCCAGAGAAATATCCTAATCTGAATAAAAAGGACCTTTTTTGTATTAATTAAGTAAAGTTGTTTTTGAAAATTCCCAAAAGTTCCCCAAAAATTCCTGTTAATCCCCAAAATTTCTATAGAAATTTTCCACTATGAAAATTCCCAGGAATTTTGCAACCCTAAGACAGACATAACCTCAATATATAAATTTACCACTCAACTATTTATAAGGTTGAGAATCTAATAGCAGAATTAAAAGTGGCTCTCTGATATGTGAAAACACTTTAAAAACAAACAAAAACAAAATTAAATGGGGGGGGTCCCCTGATGGTTGTTAAATGAACCATAAATTATTTTTAAAAGAACATTCATTTCAAATTGATAGTTCAACAAAATTGAAAATTAAATCTGGATTGATATGAATTTATTTTAAATCCCATTTGATTGTACAATTTTGCATCCACTCCGAGGCAAGTCAACTAAAATATTTAGGCACAACACCAAGGAAGGAAGGAAGACTTTCCTATTTTATTTGTTGCTCAGCTGATCTGGCATTGCAAAACTGATCATGGAGACAACCATGTTACTTGGGTAACTAGAATGTTATTCCCCTCATACTGGCCTACACAAATTCACCAACTGTTTCATAGACAAAATTCAGCGATTATCTTTTTAGGAAAGCAGTTAGGCAAGCCAATACACAACTCTGACCCTACAAAACATAAAATACTAAAAATAAAAAAAGTTGATATGTATAACTAAGTCAACAATTCCTTTGGTCATTCTGAGGGGAAAATGAAAAAAAGTAGGAGTTCTTGAGTGGTGCAGAAGTAAGTGTTTTCCTTGCCATTATGAAATCAGGGCTTGACTTATGACAGTGCCTTTGCATTCTTTTTGCCTTGAACATTAAACTGGGTCAATTTAATTTACCTTTCAAAGGCTGAAACAAAATATTAGTATATAAATGTAGTGTTGGTCTGACAATCGCACAATTTAGATGAGATGCCTTTAAAACATCTGTTCAAATGCTTACCTAAATATTTAAATTGGAACCAATGAAGATATTTTTGTTGAGAGTGCAGATGTTCATTGGGACCCTTTGTCCCCCCCCAAATTACTTTTGTTCTGAGGGAACATGAGAAACGTGTGTAGTACCTTACAACTGTAGAAACGGGTTTTAATGTCTACCTGCCTGACCTGTTCCTCTCGGTGTCAGGGATTAAAGAATCATGTGTATTTTGGCTGTCCTTTGTCTGCCTAAGCCATGTTTGTGACAGACATGTCTTGGTGTGGAATGCTGGTACGAAATTACTGTTGCTTTCAAATGACATTCGTATGTCACCTACTCTCTTAAATCACTAAATTTTAAGAGATGCACACATTTTACACATGGCACTCTCCTTGTCTAACATGTTAAGCCACATATACATGTTCTGCCAAGAGTTCAGTTTCAAAACACACAGTACATGGAGAGCCACAAGAACAAAACACATTACCTTGGGTTTTTTCAGCACTGTGGTCTCTTGTGTCAGCTCCACAGCAGTGGTTTGGTGGCTGGGTTTTACGTTAGGGAACCATGTCTTCAACATTTCCTCCATTTTCAGGATGATGTCAATATACCGTTCACTGTATGACACATGAATTAAAATTTAGTAAGGACAGCTTGCACATAACTGGAATTAAGAATGTGGCATGAGTTCTGACCGTAGGCATGGTCTAAGGCAGGACAAATACGCCATTTTATCTGAAGGAGTGTGAAAGTCTGTTTTTTCTTGCTGAACTTAACTGGTAGCACTGGATGCAAAAGTATGTCTCGCCATAAATACAGCTCACACATGTTTATGCTTACACGTGGCACAGAACACAACGTTTCTCTCGCCTCTAAAAATAGGTGTGTAAGCCGACAGCGACACACTGGCAACCACACTCCATACAAAGAGGAACAGTTGCCCTGAGGAAAAGTGACGCAGTCCACCCACACACAAGCTGCTGTTCACAGACTTCAAACAATTCAGCAGATGTTTAAGGTGGATTGGTGTAAATCATAGGACCAGATTCTACCTGTCCTAGCCCTATTAAATTTACATGATACATTATCCAATATGACCTTTGCCAGGAAAGTTAATTTGATCATCATGCCAACATTGAGGCCTTGCCCCAAGTGCCTGCCAGCTGGCAGAACTGTTCAACCCAAGGGAGGGGTTCACAACGGCTTCTCTTTGCCACCCCATGCTGTGTGCCTCCACAGGGAGGTGGCCTCTCTTCCGTTTAGTCTCTCTCTCCAGCAGCTGCCGGGTCAACTGGGGCCATGTTGGCTCAATGCCCTGATCTACAGAAAGTGGGTGGATGGGTGGGGGTGTCTGTGCTTTAAAACCACTGGCTATTCATTTCAAGTGACAGCAAGGTCTCAACAATGTATTGGGTCAGTTGCATGCAACGTGATCTGAAGCTTGCAAATTCCTAACAATTCAAGTGAAATCTTTATTTGTATGAAAAGTTATACAAGGGGACTTCAAAAGGTTCTCGGCCTCACCCAGAAAACATCACAGGAGAAAGACTGTTCTTGCATTATTTTTCAGCATAGTTTCCTTTAACATCAATGCACTTGCTCCACCGATGTTCAAGCTTCGCTCTCCCTTTGCAGAAGGTCACATCTTGAGCCTTCAGATCCTCCTCAGCAGCATGGATGACTTCGTCACCACTCTGGAAATGGTGACATGCGAGTGGAATTTCAGTTCGGGAAACAGATAGAAGTCAGGTGGTGCCAGGTTGGTTGAGTAAGGTGCATGGGACAATAGTTAAAAGCCATATTTGGCTGCTTGTGCCACTGCCACCTGTGATCTGTGGATGGGCGCATTGTCCTGGAGCAACAGCACGCCAGCTTGAAGCTTCCCTCCCCCTTTTTCTTTGATTCCTTCTGTCATTTGAGTTTTTGTAGACAGTGATACAAGGCTTTATAGTATACAGTTATGCCCCAAAATGGGAGCTATGCCCCTTATTTCCAGATGAGGCCGAGAACTTTTTGAAGTACCCTCATAAATGTCAAGGTAGGGGTGGGTTTGGATTTACACTTTACCTTACCACATTTTTGCACTTCCTTTGTATAAAACTAAATTAAATCAAAGCATATCACCAATCCTTATTTGAATTCATCGACATTTTTCATGTGATCAGGATTGCTGCAGTATAACTCGACCCACATGACACTGTCAAACTATTCTAAGAACTGCAACGCATTTCAAGAATAGACGTTTTACAGCACAGCACAATGCAACAAAGGAAAGAGTCAGGCTTTGTGCCAAATACTGTTCTCAGAACTGAGAATGATGTGTCCAGTACCCACTCTGACTCATGCTTGGAGAGCAAGTCGTATAAAGAAACAAATACTTTCAACCTCCTGACAGCTATATTGTAGAACATTACATGGTCTCACCACAAGACAGCTAATCGAACGGATGCAAGGTTATTTCCAGAAGAGACTTCACAGTGACTGGTCTAACAGGGCTGAATGGCTCTCCTATTATGGCCATGCAGCCTGTGTCACAACTCTCCCTTACTCAGTGTCACTTTTAGGAGTCCAAAGCACAAGAATGCTTGCTGGGACACACCTACAACACCAACAGGAGCTTCCTCATGCCTCAGCAATACTCAGAATCCACAAGAATGTAAGTGAGGGGCAAGCAAACAAACAAAATTAAACCGGAAGTGGGCATGGTCTATACTTTACTTCCCCAATACATTGGGGTGAGGGAGTATAGACTCACGCTTGGATAGCTGAAAAAAGGTAATTTTTATTCACAAAATTCAACAAGTAGTAATTTGCAGATCATAACTTTATTCAACTCCTCAACCTGACAGTTCCTCAGCTACATCAATTAATGTTTCTTCTTGGAGATCAAGCCTCAAGCTTTCTAGTAAGCTATTTTATATCAAAACAAAAACCACACACACAGCACAACAGTATTTGTATTTTTTTAGAACACCTTATCTGTTCAATCCATATCTGCTTACATCCCGAACATATACACTTGTAACACAGATGGATGAAACCCATCAAAGAGCATATTGGTGGGTGTAGGAAAAGGAGGAAAGCTCTTACCCCATGCAAGGATTCTGAAGGACCCCCATTATTCTCTGGATCCGATCCATGGCTACACTCTCTTGAAAAGTGCTGAGCCCTGTGAAAGGAAACCACTTTATTTATTTCTTTATTTAGTTTTTTTTTTTTTAACACTCAGCTCTAGTGCCTCGTCTCTGACAGGCTGGGCTGTGCCTGTGCAGCAGATGGGTTTTTGTGAAATGTGTGGGAGGGCAGACTCTCTGTCTTTGTGGCCAGGAAGTCTGGGGTCATGCGGAGCTCCGGCTTTGACGGAGATCCCAGTACGACTGCTCGTGAATGCTCGCTCGGCACACAGCCTGCCTACATGCCCACCAAACCGTGAACAGCTAAAAACTAGCCAACAAATTTTAAAATTTAGCATCTACTCTACTTAATACCATGTAGTAGTATGCATGTCTGACTGGTTTACATTTCACTGGACTGCTAACCATTTTCACAAGCAAAAATGCTGAAGCCAATGTAATTTCACAGCATTTGAAAAAAAAAAATATATATATATATATCCTATGCCCTTCAGTCATCATATCTGAACCCAACAAACTAAAATCAGAGCTCTCCATTACCACAATCAAAACACTAACAGATATCTTCTGAAAGAATGGTGTTCATAACCCCAGTACAAGTCTAGAAACTTGCACAATATGAGTCAGTGAGAAATGGAGCTTAGTAAGGCTACACCACCTTACGAGGACACTTTTGTTGGTTTTTCCTTTCACTTGTCACTCATCTTTACCTCCGAGACCTTCAATGCACCTTTAACATGTGAATTTTTTAACGGAATTTCCAACCCGCAATATTTTATCATTGGCACGAAGACAGGTCATCAAAAAGAGTTTCATAACTAATTTCATCGGCTTGAATCAAACAGTGTCCAATGCACACATTACCACAGCCTTCTCAGGAACACAGATCATGCCTTGGAAATGTGTCCTAGTCTGATCAATCTAATGGGCGTACTTTTAATAAAATCCACAAAATCAGCTTTAATAAGGAGGATCCTAAACAGACGTTCTCTGCAGAATGTGATATTTTCCCCTAATACTAACACACAAGCTTATAATTATAATTCTTCATGAGTGGAACGGTCTCACAAATCAATCTTCTAGATATCACTGGACAGTCCAGAGCCGTGTACGAATTCACTCCCTACTTCCCATACACACACTATTTTGAGTGCCATTTTGAACTGTTGTACAAATGAGGCACATGACTTTCATACAAAAGTACCGCAATGTATTAAAAAACAAAATCTCTTTATTTGCAACATTAGATTGGCTAACCTTGTCTATAAATGCAAGCAAAAAACATGTTTAACAACCACTAAACACTAACAGACAGTTGCTACCTGGATAACAGAAAAAAATTTATCAGAAAGTTATGGAAAGATTACTGCTAAAGTTTTGACAATTAAAATGGTTGGCATTCACTGTAGGAGCATTTATGAACGGTCAAAAATATTTTCAGGACGCCCAAAAAACAAACTGGATGTTCTTGAAACCAAAAGGCTCCAAGAATTTTAAGACAGTCCCAAAACTTTGATAACCTAAAATTAGAAATAACATGCACATTTTTTTTATTACTTAAGATCACATTTACATGTAATTTTCATAGCTTTAGTTGGAAAAAGTTAAACCTTTTACTAGAACATCTCGTTAATGTATATATTTTTGTTGACACTCGTTTAAACATTTTTAGTATAATTACTAGGGCTGTCAAACGATTAAATTTTTTTAATCGCCATTAATCGTATTTTTTCCATAGTTAACTCGCGATTAATTTCTATATTAAAAATAGTTTGAATCAAATAAACAAAGAAAAAAAATGTCTCTTATTTCTTCTCTCTCAATAAAAAGTGCATTGTAGACCCACTTGACATGTCTATTTCAAAAACACAGCACATAAAATGCCACAACAATG
>JAPEKM010000012.1:43729539-43739594 GCA_027575975.1 Cathorops multiradiatus
CTGTGAGGCTACAGCGCTAACCACTACACCACCGTGCCACCCTGGTGCTCAAATCTCATTTATTAAATCAACGTGGTTTGTTTTTTGCTCCGGTAATTCCCATGTGGTCGTTCTGGTGGTGATGAACACTTGATGAATCAGATTTATTATTCGTAGGCGACACAAAATCTGCCTACTTTGTTTACACAAACCTCACCCACTGTCGCTTGAGATTAGTGTCATTTCTTGGAAATTTGTAAACTGAACGTCCTGTTGGATATGGATTTGAACATCCAAACGCAACGCAGCACTTTCCAATCGTTATTTTTGTAAGATTCCAACAACAACATCCAATTTCAGCGAGTAAACAAGTCAGATGAACGGAAATTACCCAGATAACCGGTGTTCCACATGTGACGTCATGCGAGATTAGCCCTGGGGCAAGGCTGCCTTTTTCCGGGATCCAGAAGCCATGATTTATCGAAAGGTTTGTGCGTGTGTGTGGTTGGACAGGTGGACAGGAGGACTTGTGGATAAAGTGCCGAGTGTAAGAAGACAAAAGGTGACTGCTGTAAAGCGTCAAAATAATCATATGACGGTATATGCTTCATACATCCAAGAGGTTCCAGTAGAAACAAAGGTAACGTCAAGACGAGAGAGGAATCTTAAAAGACGTCACTGTCTCATGTCTCGATTTAAAAAATAATCTCTGCTGCTTAATCCCAGGGATTATGGAGTGGTGCCTTTGCTTCATGAGCTCAGGGACAAATCAAGTCATATTTGAAAACCGTTGGCATTTAAGTGAATTGCTGTTAGTTTGTTTGTTTATTTGTTTGTTTGTTTCTGGAGACACATTATCTTTCATAAACTGGAAATCATCCCAGTCCTGGACTGAAATGTGGTTTCAAATTTTACAGTCAATTTCATCTGGAGTTATTAAAGCTAAACTGCCTTTCAGATTTTTCAATTGGAGGTCATAAAAAGAACGTTCCCCGACACCCAATTATTTTTGTTTAGTGGACTGAAATCTACTGAATTCGAATCACAAACTTCCGATTTAATTAACAGAACAATAATTGAATTGGGTGGCACTGTGGTTAGCGCTGTTGCCTCACAGCAAGAAGGTCCGGGTTCGAGCCCCGTCGCTGGCGAGGGCCTTTTTGTGTGGAGTTTGCATGCTGTCCATGTGGGTTTCCTCTGGGTGTTCCGGTTTCCTCCACAGTCCAAAAACATGCAGGTTAGGTTAACTGGTGACTCTAAATTGACCGTAGATGTGAATGTGAGTGTGAATGGTTGTCTTTGTCTATGTGTCAGCCCTGTGATGACCTGGCGACTTGTCCAGGGTGTACCGCCTTTCGCCCGTGGTCAGCTGGGATAGGCTCCAGCTCGCCTGCGACCCTGTAGAAGGATAAAGCGGCTAAAGATAATGAGATGAGATGTTTTGTCCGGGTGGAGTTCTGTCCGTTTCCCTTCAAAAAGACGGGGCATACGGGGGATACACTTGCCGTTGCACAGTGCAACGGGTAAGCCTAGTTCAGGACAGATTTACACTGAAATTGATTGATTGATTGATTGATTAATTAATTAATTAAAGTTGCATTTATTAGGCCAAGTTCCGGCTCAGGTGAGTGAGAGAACCAACAGGCACGTCTCCAGGGAAACCGCATCCGTCCTCCACTGAGAAAATAACCAATCCGGCTTTAACACTGAGCCACATCAGTGGAGGTGGCTGTTTCCCTTTGCTATGCATTATTCATGCAAACAGATATAGTAAATATTTCATGTGTTTGAATGGGGAATAGGAGAAATTGTTCCACTCTGAGTTATTTTCGAGAGATATTTTGTGTAAGAGGATGAGATAAGCAGGGTGACGGGTGTAGTCCTAACACACTCCTGGTTTAATCTGTTCTCACGAGGGTTTGATGTGGAATTTTAAGGATGCACAGTTGCGCAAATCTTCTATGGATTTATGTAAATTGAACAGTCCCAGTCCTAAGAAACGAGTTCAGTTTGTATCCCCTAGGGCAGAGACTTTTAGGAGGCTTTGTTTGTGAGTTTCTCTGCAAAGCACAGAAGAGGAAGAAGTGTTTCTTCACATGCACCGGCACTGACACAGAGACATGTTTTAACACACTCCTGGTCTGTCCCTACAGGTGGTGAGCCGTGTTGCCGCACAGCAGGGTTTTGACTTGGACCTGGGCTACCGGCTCCTGGCTGTGTGTGCAGCCAACCGGGACAAGTTCACCCCAAAGTCAGCAGGTGAGGCCTTTTCCGCTCACAATTTTTATGCCCTGCCAACTTTCTCTTTCTCTCTTTTACGTCAGGCTGGATGTCCTGCACTATGTCCATTTTTAAATGCAGGCTACATTTTATACATCACAACCTTGTACAAACAGGAGACATGTCTGTGCATGCTGTATCCCATTTCAGATTCAGAGCCTTTCTTGGAAACCACTCGCTCAGTTCACTCAGTCACTTGCTCGCACGCTTTAGGCTCAGTTGTGTCAGTCGTGGACGAAATCCGGCGAAATCGTTTCGTATATTTTGTTGATAGTTTTTAACTATAGCTTCCTTTTCTATTAAGTCACCTTTAAAACTTCATCCAGGCAAACTATTAGCCATACAGGTCTATTTGATGTGGTCAGAAAAGCTGAATTTGGCGAAATAGTGGTCAGCCTTTCTTCGCCTTGATATTTGCCAGTTGCACGACGAGACAAAACATACGGTTTTACTTTCAGTTCCAGTGGAAAGTAAGTAATTAAGTGCTTGAAAAAGCCGACAACCGCTTCCATTCCAACACTGCTGTTAAAGTCAGAATAACTTCCACATGTTATGAAGAAGGACAGGCTTAAATTAACTCTGATATAAATGTTCACCCCACATGTATGACCTTGAGCTGGTTGCGTGGATAAAAACGCCAGGGCAGCTGATCAGTTATGAAAAGGTGCTGCTTTCTCCTGGTGACTCCTTCACCACTTGCATATCACCAGAAATGCCTAATTTGTCAAAATGCCATTAAAAAAACATTGCTCGAGAGTAGTGCTCGTTTCTAATTGGCCCTGTTTGAAGTCCTGACCTGCTCAGCCAAAGCCCAGCGCTTCTCCTGAAGTGTCCTGTTCGTGTCCATTTATCAAAGTGAGCTACGAACAGGCATCAGCAAAACACAGATAGATGGCGAGAGAGAGCGCTCAGGTTGAAGTGTGTGCGTACTTCATTCGGAGAAGGCCTGACATGGCAAGCTGTGGGGAATGAAGATAAACAGATGTTTGAGAGGAGTACAGATTACCAGGATTGCCGGATGTTGGGAGCCTCCCAAAAAGACTGACTGGTTCTCTTCTGTAGATACTAACCAGCACTGAGTATAAAGGGAGATAATATTTGACATTTATTGACGTGGATTGCACTCACGTGCCTCATAAAACTGAGAGGAGCTATGTGGCGACTGGTGGAGTTGTTAGGATCCTTTGTGTCCTCTTAGCAGTGGGTGCATTTGGAAGCATGCTTGCTAAAGGAAGGGAGGGAAGGAGATAGGACTGGAGCTTCCCCACTCTCATGGTACAGGCATCCATCTTGGCCCTGTCACAAGGGCGTCTGCTGTCCCAGACAGGGAGACGACAGCGCACAGCAGCCATAAACGCTCGCCCTGCCTGGCCTTAACATCCTTCCCTATGCTCACATCCTCATTCTCTCCTCGTCTCCATGCCTGTCTTCCTATTTATTTATTTACTTATTTATTTACTTCTCATACATACATTTACATACACACACAGGTACACGGTGGGTTGTGGTGGGAAAGCACAGCTCAAGCAAAAAGGCCAGTGACAGGCAGGATGGCGACAGACGGACGGCCACCCGACACCACACACTCAAGCACCGAGCCATGCTGCTCGATCAATGCACAGTCAGCCAAAGATCCCCAGCCTGTACGAACACACTCTACACACACTACAGATGACAAGACCGTAACTGTCCATAATTAACCTAATTCGGAAAGCTTCCAGTCAACACTTTGTAGAATTACTGTTGCACTCTATTTGTCTTTCACTGGGTTAATCTCTGCTGTCCGTCATCCACTGTACGCCAATCAGAATTTTATTGACAGTGATGTTATCCTGCGTTCTCAGATGATCTTTGTCATTTTGTCATTTTAACGCTCGCTGAGATATCAGAGGTAGTACGTCACAGGTGTCTGAAAAATACGCTGGACTTTTGCTTGACAGTTTGATCAGATTGAAAAAGAGTGATCAGTGATGTGATTCATGCAAAGTGTACAAGCCTGCCATTTCCTATCAATAACTGATCTTTAGGGCTGTGTGTGTGGAGAGAGAGAGAGAGAGAGAGAGGAGTGTTTTGTCAGGGACAGGTTGAACAGAACGCTGACCTCTCTATCAGTAGGATTAGCCTCATGTATTAATCTGTGATTGCTGGAGTGATCTGTCCACAGTGTGTGTGCGCGTGTGTCTGGATTCGGAGTTGATCTGCTTACGTGCTACAGACAGACTCCGTACCCCGGCTTTGGTGGGCGCCCTACTGACAGGGCAATAAGATAATTATTTTGTCTAACATCCAGCAGCAGCCCTTTTGTCTGTTTTGCTGAACACTCGCACAACTCCGAGGCTTTTATGTGAACACATCAGAATTATCCTGAAATACAAACCAATGAAATGATTCATTATTTCACTCATCTGAGCACATTTATATCATTAAAATGTACATATTTTACCACCGTTGTCATCTTTTTTTTTATTTGAACGTTGTGCTGTCAGTGGTAGCAGTCAGCTGTCTTAGATCAACAGCTTGTTCTTCCCTTAGAGCATGTCATGTTGACATTTAATAGAAAGTACATTAGCATAGCGAGTGACAGCTAATGTGTTTGTCTGGCAGGACGTGTCTCTCATTCACACACCCCTATTCAGACGACCTGCTATTGTTTACACTTTTCTCTACCAATTTCATCTCCATAAGACCCGTTTTTGCTTGCATGCAAGAGCAAAGATAGCACTCCATTGTTCTTCTTGAGATGTTGCGACAGACTAATTGCAAGGTGCGCTCCTGGTCGAGTGTTATTATTTTTTTTTTTACGTGCCTTTTGATTAGTTTTAGCAAGTGGCACACAAGACAGTTACGACTGGATACACAACAATGCTTTGCTGTCTTTTCCAAAGTGTTCGGAACACAGCGGCTCCTCTGTGGCTTCGCTTCAGCCGCATCGTACGTTGAGTTGCCTTGATATTTTTAAAACATTTTAAAAAGGGACTGAATGCTTTCGAAAAGGAAAGTGTGATGTATTAACATTCATAACTCTGTGGATTTTGCACTGTTTGCTCTGTTTACTTATTTGTTTCCAGGGGAGTCCATGACCAGCTTGCCATTTAGCCCATTTGTTAACACGGAATCTGAGAAAACATTAAAAATATGTTGATCCATATTAAGCAACATCTCTCATTTTTTAGATTTCTTTGCTGGCAATGGCTGCGTTCTGCTCTTAAAGGAGTAACAGTGTTGAAAGTAACAGGACTGAGTTCCCCCCCATTGAATTAGCAGAGGCACATCATCTGGGTAACTGGCATCTGTGCTCACATTATGATTTACTTAATATATTTCCATCAGTTGTTTACTTTCAAGCTGACGTTTCTTCTTCCCATGATCTTTCAGAAGTTCAGATAATGCAGCTTCCTGTTGAACATGTGACTTGTGGAATATCCCAAATTATTATACATACAGGACACTTTTTCGATGGAATAAAAACATGTATTCTATTCCCTTCTAGCGGGTTTCATTCATTTGGTTCGACAGCATGCAACATTGTTAGCATATTGGTTATCCTACGTGTATTATGTCATTCTACCCAGTGGAGAATGAACATTGAATATGGTTTACAGTATTGCAGGGTTTCAAGACAAAAAGTCGTCACATGTCGGAGCTGATGCGAATATTCAGTGAGAGAGTTTTCTGCTGCACATATGCAGAAGCATTTCTTAGCTCGCCGGGAAAGAGAAAGATGCGTTGAACACCTGAAAGGCTACCAAAACTTCATTAGATATTCTTTACGCATATTTACAAGCAGTGGCGAATCATTGCTATTAGAGCTGGGACTTCAGCTCAGTCAAATTTAGCCAGACACATCAAAACAGCAACAGGGCAAAGTTATTTGCAAGGGATTAGCGGCAGGCTGCCAGGTCGCTCCGTTGTGTTGTTGTCGATGTTGATTTTAAAAGCAACTAAGTAAATTACACAAGGAAATGAATATGAGTATGAGTGAAAAATACTGTAGCGAGCGTGTGTGGACGAAGAGTCTGGAGACAGAAATCTTAGTTTCTCGGTTGTTAGCCTGTACTACTTGCTCTTAATAGCACTGGCTTGACCGCTTTATTAGCATTCACTAACACTACTGATGAACGCTACACCGGTTGGAAAGTGACTTCACTGCCGCGCTGCCGGCACCCACTCGCAGGTGAGCTAGTGTTGGCCTTTGAGAATGCCGAGGCCGATACATTTTTGGTCCCTCCCACTATAAATCAAAATCTGATTGGTTAATTCATCTGTCATTCCTATATAAACATACACTGCCATGGCCTTCTGTCCCGGCAGTGAAGTCCTAACCAGTGACTGAGCCAGCTCTAAACTCTTCTTAGCCTAGAGACAACAAACAAACAAAAGATCTAATCGGATAACTGTATTTTAATGTTTTCAGGACAGTAACCCTTTCATTTCTGAAGCTAATTTCATAGAAAATGAGGCCAAACTAGAATTAGAAGAGAATAATTATAATGAAATTATGAAAGAAATTAAATATAACATTTGAAATGCTGATATGTTTGGGCCTTCTCTGAAGGCCTAGAAGGCCCTGATGGTTCCCCATGTATAACACGTAGGACGGTAAATGAGTTGAGGTAGGTAAGAGTTTTAGAAATTCCACTCTGATAGAATGGAAAACGTCTACGTGCTTGATTTACACTTGAAGATTATTTACCAAGAAACCCATCCTACTAATTACACATTTTCATCTGTAAGATTAGAATTGATGCAGATGCGAGTATATAAATGCAAGAATACAAACATCTGTGATGGTTCTTGTGTTTATTCCAACATGATGGTATCTGAAACATGGGACTGCTTTTGGGTAGCTGCTGTGAAATTCACGTAGCTGTGTGTAGCTTTAGACATATGTTGTATACTACATGTTCCACGAATGTGTAGTCTTCTATCTGCATCTCTCTCTCTATCTTTTGAGTGCGTGCCTGGAGGTTATAAAGAGGAAATTCCTCTTTACCTCTTTAGAGATAAAGAGGAATTTACCTTTTCAGAGGAGGGAGTATGATTACATTCAAATGTTTATTACACTTCGCATAATATAAACCATATTTTATAATGAATAATTTATTTTATTGTGCAGTATATTGAACATATTTTTCAGTGTGCATATCAAACCAAGAGCCTCATACTGAACAGCATGATGTACCATTGTTGATATCGTTACACCCCTGGTTGTTATACACACTGGCCAGCCAAAAGAAAAAGCGCCACAGTTTGGATTGAAATAAGTGCATATTTCAAAACATTTGATTGTAAAATTACTGCAGTGATGAACGTTTCAGCTGTCAAAACTTATTTGAACCCGAACTGATGCAGTGAGTAGCTTCTCATTTCTTTAACAACGATGTTGGAAGACGTATCCCACGGTTGTGGAAAAGATGTTACCGTGTTTTCAGAAGGGTCAAATTATTGGCCTGCATCAAGCAAAGAAAACAACTAAGAAGATTGCTTGATTTGGGTATTTGGGTTAAGAACTGTCCAAAGCCTGTCCTGAATGAACAGGTTATCACATCAGTGGATTTAAATTTTTTCCTTCCCTGATGGCACGGTCATCAAACTAGGGCTTAAAGGGCATGAGGTGTCATTTTCACATATGAACTGGCCACCACGGAGACTTGATCTTCACCCCATTGAGAATCTTAGGGATGTGCTGGAGAAAACTTGACAGTGGTTTGACTTTCCAGTAGTCAAGACAAGATCTCGGTGACAAACGAATGCAACTCCAAATGGGAACACGTGTTGTGTTTGAAACAATGCCACAGCGAATGCACACCATAATCAATGCTAAAGGCGGTCCAACAAAATATTCAAATGTGCCTGGCAGGATAGTTTCCACACTTGCCATAACGGTTATATTTGGTTTGTGTAATGTTTGCAGAAAAGGTGTGTTTTTATTAAGACAGTGTAAAGTATTTGCTTAAGTACAAGTTTCATTCTATGGGCTGTAAGTACGGCTGCTGAAGTCTTTTGGAGCTGAGGAGTAGGATCAATGCCATGCACTGACAAAGAAGGAAATCACAAAGGAATGTATTTATTCAAACCCCAACCCTCTTTGTGTGAGATGTAGTCTATATATGAACTGTACTAACTAGAGATGAGATGATGCACTAAAGCAACAATATGAGATGTATCCTGATAAAGTCCACAAGATGATACTGACACAAATAAAATATTACATTTTAATAAATATTTTGTAATGACAAGAAATCAAATCACCATAATATCAGTATTGTAACAAAATGTAAGAATTTTCCTCATCCCACCAAAATTAGTATCTGGTTATGTCACTGCAGGCACAACACATAATATGGTGGTGTACAGTGACCAAAACTGGGTCCGGAGCCACACCACCACCGGCGGACAAAAACACTCAAATAAGCATCAAACTACACAAACGCACAGAAAAAAAAGTAAATAAAAATTGAAAAGGAGAAAAAATAAAATAAAAAAGCTCCGGTGAGAAGCGGCAGCCAGATGCGCACGACATACTCTCAACCGGAAATGGAAACGGTTGAGTAGCAGGGTTCCTGTGGGTCCTTAAAAAGTCTTAAGTATTAAATGCAACTTTTGGTTTTCAAGGCCTAAAAACGTCTTAAATTGTTTGGAATGACTGGAATTTTCGAAAGGGAGGTATTAAATTTAATATTGGACTGAACGAGTGAAATGTCTCCATCCGGTTTGGGGTATTTTTTTAACCGTAATTTTAAAAGTGACCAGCGTCCCTTTTGGGGGCAGCATTGGTTCTGTGCATTTCCGTCGATCCAGAACTAAAGTTAGGAGGCTACTGGAGGAAGTGTGGTGTGGTGGTTGTGAAAAGTGAGAAATACGCAGGTAGCTTATGTGAGCAGTAGAAAGCGTTGATAATTATGGGAAGATGTCTGTTTAACAAGAAGTGGTTGGGGGATGACAAATACAAGGGTTGGTTAAAGAAAACTGGCAGCAATAGGAGGCCCGATGTGATCTCTGCAAAAAAATTATACAGTTGGGGACAGTGGGTCAAACAGCCCTAGATTCCTACGCGAAAAGTGAGAAACATAAGCGCTATATGGCAGATCATTTGGGTAGTTTACCTATCCAAATGTTTACAATGCCATCACCCAGCGCTCAGCCAAATACATCTGCTAGAAGTAGTAGGCCTGTTGCGTCTACTTCCAGTGCGTCTACCTCTGCCTTCAGTACGTTCTCTAGCAGAGCCACGTTAAAGGCAGAAGTGCTCTGGGTTTTACACAAAGTTAGCCACCACCAATCTTACAACTCAAACGATGACAGTCACACCGTCTTCCAGGCGATGTTCCCAGACTCCGAGTATGCGAGCGCGTTTACTTGTGGCAGAGAAAAAATCTTGCGCGATTTAGGATTGCTCCATAACATTTTTAAAGTTGTGCACTTCAATCTTATTTGTTGTTTATAAATGCCACTTCATTTATTTTTATTTTATACATTTTTATACTGATTTTGTTACCATTTGCCGTGGGTGTTTTATTTATGTACTTTGAGGTGTGCATTTTGATGTGATTTGAGGCGCAGGGGGGGGGATCACCTTCTACATACGCCCTCTACGGCTCGTGTTATGCAGTTTGAATTTTCTCAAATAATGCCGGCTAAGGTTGTTCAGCTGGTTTTACTTGCCGTTTATTGTTTTCGTTTTTGAAATGATTCATGGTGTTGTCTCCAGTAAACACCAGTCTTCTCCTTGCTGCTACAGTAGTTCTGCAGGCCCAAAACACACGACTTTGCTTCAGCTGTTTGCGTGTCTAACA
>JAPEKM010000012.1:44425244-44438744 GCA_027575975.1 Cathorops multiradiatus
CTTGTACTTGAAATATTATTTCAGATGAATTGATGTATTAAACATTTGATGTGAATATGCAAATCATATAACTAATATTATAAATGCTTGCATGAGAGACAACCATTTTAGCTTGTAATTGATTTTTTTTTTCGAGTCCTAAGGGGGCTCCCCCCCGCATGGTTGCGCCATGCACATTTGACCTTGTCAGACTTTTCAGGTTTTTGAAAATGTTATACTTGCACCCATGCAGATTTGAATACATTTTATTGGAGGTAATGAAAAGTCTCATGTAATTTGATTGAATCAGCTATTTGTACAGAGACGGCATGGGATTTTTCATGCAGGTCTTTCTAATGCTGACGTTTCCTTTTTTTAAAATTAACTGTATGAAGTTTGTGATTTAAAGGTGGGATGATCAGCAACTTTAAGTCAGCCGAACAGAACGTTCCACCTCTGGCATTGAAGAGTCGAGTTTTAGCCTAGGTATGTGTTTTGTGCATGTGGCTTTAGAGGGAATAGGAAAGGAACAGTGTGATTGGGTTGAGTTTCTTCACTGAACAAACCCGTTTAAAAAAAAATTTGGAAAATGTTTGCTAAAATTGCAAATATTCAAGTATCAATGTTGGTGCGTGAAACTGTAAGAAAGCAAACTTTCTTCCTTTTCTGTGGGTTTTTCCCCCCTTTTAAACTTTTAAATCATGTCCATGTCATGTGTAACATGTTACTAAAACCTTAAGGAATATTCTTTTCTTGGACTTCTCAAGAAGTCGGGGGGTTTGGCATATTTTCATGTTTGGTTTCTTGACCTCTGTTCCACTGAGTCGGTTACTTGACATTATCGAGGAACTAGCAGAGGTAAATGGACAGAGAAATGTCCATTTTATATGCTAGTGTAGCATGTCAAGATGGACTAAAAGACTAAAATAGCATGTACACCTTTAACTGAGGGTGGCATGGTGGTGTAGTCACCTCACAGCAAGGAGGTCCTGGGTTCGAGCCCAGTGGTTGATGGGGATCTTTTGTGTGGAGTTTTCATGTTCTCCCTGTGTCTGTGTGGGTTTCCCCCACAGTCCAAAGACGTGCAGGCTAGGGTAATTGGTGGCTCTAAATTGACTGTAGGTGTGAGTGTGAATGGTTGGTTGTGTCAGCCCTGTGATGATCTGGCAACTTGTCCAGGGTGTATCCCGCCTGTCACCCATAGTCAGCTGGGATAGGCTCCAGCTTGCAGGATAAGCGGCTATGGATAATGGATGGACCTTTAACTGAAATGTGGTTTGATTGAATACTACTCTGTTTCGAAATGGTAGCACATACAAGCCATCTTTAGCTTATTAAACAAGTTTCTCTCATAACCCATCCATCATCTACCGCTTATCTGGATCCAAGTCACAGGGGTAGCATCCTAAGCAGAGCAGCTCAGACTTCCCTCTCCCCAGCTATCTCCATTAGCTCTTCCAGGGGAACACTGAGGTGTTTCCAGGCCAGCTGAGAGATGTAATCTGTCCAGCATGTCCTGGGTCTGCCTTGGGGTCTCCTCCCAGTGGGGCATGCCCAGAAAACATCTCTCGAGGTGTCCAGGGGGCAATCTAACAAGGTGCCTGAACCACCTCACCTGACTCCTTTCGATGTGGAGGAGCAGTGGTTCTACTCGGAGTCTCTTTTGAATGACCAAGCTTCTCACCCTGTCTCTAAGGGAGACCCCAGCCACCCTGTGGAGAAAACTCATTTCTACCACTTGTATCCACAATCTCCATTCTTTCGGTCACTACCCATAGCTCATGACCATAGGTGAGGGTGGGAACATAAATGGACCAGTAAATTGAGAGCTTTGCCTTTTGGCTCAGCTCTCTCTACCACAACAGACCGGTTTAATGTCCACATCACTGCTGAGGCTGCCCGATCTGTCTGTCCAACTCAAGTTCAAAGTGTTTTGTCATGTGCACAGTAAGGACATGTCCACTTGCACAATTAAATTCTTAGTTTGCTGTGTACCATGAATGCCAATTACAAATAAATAGGCGGAAGAAGTAATGCAAAGTAAGGCAATGTAGTGCAAAAATAAAAGCAAAGAAAAGCAAAAGCAACAAGAGACGCCCAGTGTAGTACAAAATAAAGGTTAAATGTAGTGCAAAAAAGGTAGTGTAATACAATAATAAGGCAATGATCAGATGTAGCAGCAGAAGGGCAGTAATGTGTGAATGTGCAAACAATGTAACCAGATGTAAACAGTCAAGGAAACTGCAGCAAAAAGGGCAGTAATGTGCAAACAAATGTAAACAGTCAAGGACCGTTTACAGGGAGGTAATCCATGGTTATAGACTCCTAGCTGTTCAGGAGTCTGATGGCGTTGGGAAAGTTCTTTAGTCTGACAGTCTTGCATTTCAGACTTCTGTACCTCTGGCCTGAGGGTAGGAGTGTGAACAGGGGGTGGGTGGGGTCTTTGAGGATGGAGGCAGCTCTCCTATGGACTCTGCAGTGGTAGATGCTCTGCAGAGAGGGCAGTGGCATTTTGGTGGTTCTCTCAGCAGTCTTCACCACCCTTTTGCAGGTGTTTGCAGTCCATTGCTGTAGTGCTACCATACTACAGTGATGCAGTTGGTCAGAATGCTCTCAATCACACAGCTGTAGAAGTTGCTGAAGATCTTGGATAATGTACCAAACTTCTTCAGCCTCCACAGAAAGTACAGCTGCTGCTGAGCCTTCCTAACCAGCTGTGTGTTAAGTGTCCCATGTGAGGTCCTCACTGATGTGAACACCCAGGTATTTGAAATTGCTCACCCTCTCCACCTCAAGCTCCCGGATGAACAGTGGCCGATGACCTCTCCTTCCTCATGCCCACTATCATCATCTCTATCTTATCCGTGTTGAGGGTGAGGTTGTCATCACACCATGACACCAGACTGGCCAGCTCCCTCCTGTAGGCTGTTTAGTCACTGCCAGTGATGCGTCCCATCATTGCAGTGTCATCCGCGAACTTCAGATGATTTTGACCTTGTGGGAGGCGATGGGTGAACAGAGTATAGAGCAGTGATTCCCAACCACTGTGCCGTGGCACATTAGTGTGCCGTGAGGGATCATCAAGTGTACCGTGGGAAATTATCCAATTTCACTTAATTGTTCCAAAAATTATTTACTGCAGATAATTTTGTCTTCGTTTGTCTATGCCAGCAATGTATAGTGACAGGTAGAACAATTAAATACTCTTCCACTAGATGGCATCAGGTAACTAACCTATGTATCTACCTTTTTGCCATTCAAACAATAGAATTAGTAATGCTTTGGGTGTGACGGTGGTGATAGCGATGGATACATATTTGAAAAGAAAGTACACAATCCAAACTGGGTCCTAGAGAAAATTCTGACCCAGATGAAGGCCCTAGTATGAGTAGAGGTCAGAAGAAAGCAAAAAAGGTGATTTTTTTTTTTTTTTCCCCACAACCTATCTATGCAAGCTGGGCTTTTCAAGCTTGACTGCTATAAAAACTAAAAAAAGGAGAGTGACTCAGAGCTGTTGAAGATCGTGTCTTTCTTCAATTCCTGCGAGTGTATCAGCTTTGTGTTCAACTAAACAGACTCCGGTTTCTCACAGAGTAAGTAACTTGTGAGTAAATTGAAACGATCATTATATTTCATATACTTTTTGTGACCTTTTTGTTTGGCTGTGTGTTGTGGAATTTTTCTAATGTAAAATGTGCCATGGCTCAAGAAAGGTTAAGAAACTCTGGTGTAGAGAACGGGGCTGAGGACGCATCCCTATGGGATGCCAATGTTTGTGGTGATGCTGGATGAGGTCCTATTACCAATCCTGACTGTCTGGGGCCTGCCAGTCAGTAAGTCGATGAGCTAGTCACAGAGGGTGGGGTGCAAACCAAGTGTGGGCAGTTTATGGATGAGCTTGTGGAGGATGAGTGTTGAAGGCAGAGTTGTAATCAACAAAGAGCATCCTGATGTAAGAGTCTTTGTTTTCCAGGTGGGAGAGGGCATAATGGAGGGCAGCAGCGATGGCATCTGAGGTGGACCTGTTGGGCCTGTAGGCATACTGCAGAGATCCAGGGCTTTCTGGTGTGCTATTCTGAATGAGGGCCAGTATCACTCTCTCAAAGCACTTTAAGATGATTGGAGTGAGTGCTATCAGCCTCTAATCATTCAGGCAGGTGGGTGGGCTTTTCTTGGGAAGAGGGATGATGGTTGTGGTCTTGAAGCAGGAGGAAATGGTGCTCTGGCTGAGGGAAAGGTTGAAGATGGTGGTGAAAACATCAGCCAGCTCATTGGCACATACTCAGAGGGCCTGCCCAGGGGTGTTGTCTGGTCCTGCTGCCTTCCTGGGGTTGATCCTCCTCAGAGCTTTGTGTACATGGCCTGATGAGACTGTTGGTGGGGGGAGGGGGTTGGGGTGGTCCAAGTGTGTGCGTGCGTGAGCACCTCCTCTCTGTGCTGTATCTGGTGGTCTCAAAGTGGGTGTAGAAAGTGTTGTCATCTGGCAGGCTGTCTGTGGGGCTGATGGTGGTGGTCCTGTAGTCTGTGATGTGCTGTAGGCCTTGCTATATTTGCCCGGGGTCAGCAATAGAATAGAAGCCGTCCAGCTTCTCTCTGTACTGCCTCTTGGCCACTGTAATGGCTTTCCTCAGTCCATACTTTGCCGCTTTGTACTCTCTCATTGCCTGATCTAAATGCAAGAGTGCGAGCACACAGCATGTGTTGTACCTGACTGTTTACCCAGGGCTTTTGTTTGGGGAACTTTCTGATCTGTATGGTGGGCACTATGTTGCAGACACGTGCTGATGTACCCAGTCACGTACTCTGCATAGTCCTATATACTGACAGTCCTCCGAAGTGGCTGCAGCTTTAAACACATCCCAGTCTGTCCAAGCAAAACAGTCCTGAAGGGTGCTCTCTGTCTCTGGGCTCTAGAGTTTGACTTGTTTGACGGGGCTTGTTTTGTTTTAGTCTTTGTCTGTAGGCTGGATATAGGAACAAAGAGGTGGTCAGAGTGTCTGAAGTGGAGGTGGCCCTGTATGCACCATGTATGTTGCTGTAAACATGGTCCAGTGTGTTATCACGGGTGGGGATGTCCACGAGTTGATAATATTTAGGGAATACAGTCTGTAAATTGCACTGATTAAACTCCTGCTCCCCCTTACTCTCACTAGTGAACAAAACTCCAAGATACTTAAACTCCTCCACTTTAGGTAGCAAAGCCGCCCCCCCATTTCCAGCTGAGTACCATGGCCACAGACTTGGAGGTGCTAATCCTCATCCCAGCCGCTTCACACACTGCTGCAAACTGTCCTAGCACATACTGTAAGTCACAGATTGATGAAGCAAACAGGACCACATCTGCAAAAAGCAGAGATGTGATCCTGCTGCCACCAAACCGGACACCCTCTACTCCTTGGCTGTGCTGAGAAATTCTGTCCATAAAAGTTGCGAACAGAACTGGCGACAAAGGGTAGCCCTGGCGGAGTCCCACACACACTGGGAATTTGTCTAACTTACTGCTAGCAATGCGAACCAAACTCCTGCTCCAGTCATGCGGGGTCCGAATGGCCCGCAGTAGTGGGCCCTGGACCCCATACTCCTGAAGCACCCC
Source organism: Cathorops multiradiatus (assembly GCA_027575975.1). Lineage (NCBI taxonomy): Eukaryota > Metazoa > Chordata > Actinopteri > Siluriformes > Ariidae > Cathorops > Cathorops multiradiatus. Next base: position 44,430,817 of record JAPEKM010000012.1, read on the forward strand.
CACAGGGCACCACTAGGGACATGGTAGTAAGCCTTCTTCAGGTCCACAAAATACATGTAGGCCAGTTGGGCAAATTCTCATGTACCCTTGCAAGGGTAGAGCTGATCCAGTGACCAGGATGAAAACCACATTGTTCCTCCTAAATCTGAGGTTCGACTATCGACCGGACTCTATTCTCCAGCACCCCAGCATAGGCTTTCCCAGGGAGGCTGAGAAGTGTGATTTCCCCCATAGGTGGAACACACACTCTCTGGTCCCCCTTTTTAAAAAGGTGGGGACCACCACCCCAGTCTACCAATCCAGAGGCACTGTCCCTGACCTCTACGCAATGTTGAAGAGGTGTGTCAGCCAAGACAGCCCAACAACATCCAGTGCCTTCAGGAACTTGGGGTGACTCTCATCCACCCCCAGAGCCTGGCCACCGAGGAGCTTTTTAACCACCTCGGCAACCTCAGCCCCTGTGATGGGCAAGTCCTCCCAAGCACCCTCAGACTCTGCGTCCTCCTTGGACAACATGAAGGTGAGATTGAGGAGATCCTCAAAGTATTCCTTCCATTGTTGGCTGATGTCCCTAGTTGAGGTCAACAGCATTCCATCCTTGCTGTACACAGTAGGGACAGAGCATTGCTTCCCCTTCCTGAGCTGCCAGGCAGTTTTCCAGAATCTCTTTGAGGCTGACCAAGTCATTTTCTGTGGCCTCACCGAACTCCTCCCACAAGAGTTTTTGCTTCAGTGACCGCCAGAGCTGCATTCTGCTTGGCCCTTCGGTATCAGTCAGCTGCCTCTGGAGACCCACAGGCTAACCAAGCCTGATAGGACTCCTTCAGCCTGACTGCTCCCCTCACTGCAGGTGTCCACCACCGGGTTTGGGGATTACCACCATGATGGGCACCAGCCTTGCAGCTGCAACTCTGCATGGCTGCCTCAGCAATGGAGGTGTGGAGCATGGTCCACTCTGACTCAATGTCCCCATCCTCCCCCGGTATGCAGTTGAAGGTCTGCTGGATGTGGCAGTTGAAGATCTGACTGATGGGAGCCTCCGCCAGACATTCCCAGCATACCCTCACCAACATGTTTTGGGCCTACTAGGTCTGTCCAGCCTCCTCCCCTGCCCGTCTGGTCCAGCTCGCCACCAGGTTGTGATCAATTGACAGCTCTGCTCCTCTCTTCACCGGAGTGTCCAAGACGTATGGTTGTAGATCAGATGAAACGACTGCAGTCAGTCCTCGATCTATGGCCTAGGGTGTCTTCATGCCACATGCACTTATGGGCAGTCTTATGCTCAAACATAGTGTTTTTGTTATGGCCAAACCGTGCATGGCACAGAAGTCCAACAACAGAACACCTCTCGGGTTCAGATTGGGCAAGCCATTCCTCCTGATTCTCTCCCAGTAAAACAATGGAGTCCCCTTGTGGTGCACTCTCTCATACCCCACTCAAGGACTCAAAGAAGGCCGGGTACTCTGAACTACCATTCAGCTCATGGGCGCAAATGACAGAGACTGTTCCCTGACCTGAAGACGCAGGAAAATGACACTGTTGTTCACTGGGGAGAACTCCGATGTTGGCGTGCTGAACTGGGGGGCTACCAATAGCCCCACCCTTGCCTGGCACCACTCACCCTTGGCAACTCCAGCATAGAGAGTCTAACCCCTCTCCAGGAAATTGGCTCCAGAGCCCAAGCTATGCGTTGAGGTGAGCCCAACTATATCTAGTTGGTACTGCTCAACCTCGCACACAAGCTGAAGCTCCTTTCCCACAAGAGAGGTGACATTCCATGTCCCAAAAGCCAGTTTTGTCAGCCGGGGATCAGTACACCAGGGCCCTACAGACATGGGCCCAGCCGCCAGGCATTTGCCGATGAGCCCCTCCTCCAGGCCTGGCTCCAGGTCCAGGCGAGGGGTACTTGGATACCGGTCTTTCTTTTTCATAAGGGTTTATTCTGAACCGTTCTTTGATCTCTCATCTCGGACCGGTTTGCCTTGGGAGACCCTACCAGGGGCAAATGCCCTGACAACATGGCTTCTAGAATCCCTGAGGCACTCAAACCCCTCCACCACATTAAGGTGGTGATTCAAGGAGGTGCTCTCATAACCCCATCTGTAAATAGTGTTCCTAGTTTGGGACCACCATTTTGAACATTTGGGAACAAAGCACAGCAAATTTTTAGTTTTTTTTTAAATGCTTTAAAAGGCGTTCATGATGTACTTCCTCAGCTCCTTATCAAAGGTAGGGAACAGTATAAAGCAAACCCATTGCATAACTGCTTAAACGCTGCACTCACTGGCCTTGATGCAATATTAAACGTTTGCCAGTTTCACATTTAATTTTAAAATGTCAGGATTAAAATGTTTTGTCTTTTCTAGACCTTCACTACTCAGGAGACTATCACTAATGCAGAGTCTGCTAAGGAATGGTTTCTGCAGACTGCCAAAGATGTGAGTATCCTGACTAATACGTCCTCCAACCTGTAAGTGTCGCAAGGTTCTGAATTGATTCAGTAATGCGGTTTATTTTTCAGGCTTCTACAGTGGCCAAACATTTCGTGGCCCTCTCCACCAATGCGGTGAGTCATTCATGCATAAAGTACTTGCAGTATTGTGTATTTATGGTCAGTTCATGGGTGCTTTGTGTTCTGTCCTTGTCTTCAGACCAAAGTGAGGGACTTTGGTATCGACACCGAGAACATGTTTGAGTTCTGGGATGTGAGTATGTCCTACTGATTCATCCACCAAAAATGGAGTCAAGCATTAAAAATAAATCTGGAGGCGTGGCCTTTTATTGCATGCAGTGTCCCTGACCTGTCAGCATGAATAATATTAATGATTTCACTGAGTGATGAATTTGTTCATTGCATGATTTTATTTTTTTTTTTTGGCAAAATGCCATGCCTTTTATAAGAATGTAGAGCTACTTAACAGTATGCTTGTTCTTTTTAGTGGGTTGGTGGGCGCTATTCGTTGTGGTCGGCTATTGGTTTGTCTATCGCTCTGCACGTAGGTATGTTAGCTCATGAATGATGCTCTGTTTTATGGAGTTATGATTAACTATATCTGACTAACTTGATGAATGATTTAATTGTAGCTTGTGTTGTTGAGTTTTGGGGTATTTGTGTCTTTCTGCAGGTTTTGACAACTTTGAACAGCTTCTTGCGGGTGCCCACTGGATGGTATGTACTTTTACATGTCTTTCTTTACAAGTTTAAAAATGTACAAATCTGTAACAGTCTCTTAAACTTCGTCTGAAGTGCTATTCAGCATGATAAATGTAAACATGCTGACTGAATTGCCTTTCTGGGACTGTGGGTCATTGACTGACTGATTCCAGATTTACTCAGTCAAAATAGGTTCTTTCATTTTTTTTTTTTGAGTGCACCTGCAAACTTTGTTAGAATAGCTGAATTTAGTTACTTGAGATAAGAGTATGCGCACGTTGACTAGAAAAATTGAAAAACATTGAAAACGGGTATTGAAATTTGAAACCATGACCAGCAAGTCAACACTTGTCTAAGAAAATTATGGAGCCCTGGAGAGGTCACTAAAGTCTTTTGTTCACACGATGCAGTAAAAGCTAAAGGCCCGTCAACCCCATCTTTTGACAGCCAATACTAGAAGTCGAAAGGTAATTTTCTGCAACAAAGGGCTTCAAAATTCCCATTCTGGGATTCTTCAGAGTGTTTTGTGCACGTGCTTGGGACCCACTCATTATGGGAAACACCTGATGAGTTGTGTGGAATCAGCACGTGCATGTAAGGACACTTCACCACCACCAGAGACTAAAATCTTGTCAGGTATGTAACAGTAGACGGGTCTAAGTGCAGGACAAGTGTGTTTTAGCAGGCGTGATATTTAAAAAAACAAAACTAACTCTTCACTGCCACATTTATGACGACAACACTTCACAAAGCCTCTGTGTCCCAGTGTTTCTCAAACCTTTTCAGAACATGGAACACTTTATTCACTAAAAAAAAAAAATTTGACGGACCACCTAACCCCCTAAATATCCCGAGCAAAAAGCAATGAGCCTATTTCAACAGTATACTACAAATTGCACACTAATGAAATGATAGTTTTACAAATGGCCGACTCATTGTTGTCTTTCTCTTGATGGGAAGAATGGTGCTGCTTATTCTGATACATCAGTGAAGCAATGTCTGGCTCCAAACTGGACAGTTTTAATCTCGTATTGGGGGCCACATTGATCCAGTTGCGCTGCTTTTGCTTTCTCAAAGAATCGCGTCTTTGTCCTTGCTTGTGTCGGATGTTTCTTGCGGTTTTCTTTTGACTGACCCAGTCTTCAGCCACTGATCCGTTATCTTTTTGACAGTTTGATGCCAAGTCTAATTTGGTTAGTCATAGTTTCTCTGCACTCCTTCCACATTCAGAGGTGATCTTGATATGAAAGTGTAACCTAAACTGATGTAGCTGTGGGCAGAGTCAGGAAAACTATTGGCCTGCTAATGTCAGGCAAATTCAGATAATGGGCTAATATTTGAATTTGCATAGGACTTTATTCAGTATAGAAAACAACTCATCTGTGCAACTCATAACTTTGCTTTGGGAGTCACATAGGTGATTTGAGAAACGCTGATAAAGCATATTTAATTATATCAGCTTGTAGACCACACTTTGAGAAGTGATGCCTTACATGTACATGCTGCTTGCTCTCGAATCAGCATCAGGTGTTTCCCATAATGACTGGGTCCCAAGCATGTGCACAGCATGCTTGGAAGGATCCCCAAATGTAAATGCACTTTAAGTCTTGGTGAAGGTTAGGCTTTGCCAAGCTGCTGTGTTACTCTTCTTTACTTCACTGTATAAGAATGACCACCATGCTGCAGTTGTGAAATTTTATTTATTTTCTCTAACCTTTTGTGGAAATTGAGTATACCATAGGATTTTTGACCTCTCCATTTGACATGGAGTCTACCTGAATTTATTTTTTTCCCCCACCATTTTTCCGTTCTACACTTCTAAATGTTTTTGCCCTCCTGATTTACTTTTTGTAAATAAAAAAAAAATCTGTGGTGTTCAAAATGATTTGCACATCCAGGCACGCAGCAAAATCTTCCCATACTGATCAATAACTAGCTCGCCTGAATGAAGCACTAAAGCTGCCTCCCGTCATGGCAGCGTAGCTACTGTTGCTGTGGGGTCAGGTGCAAAGCCTCTGAGAAAATTATGATGAAACACTAATAAGCAACGCAATAGTTGCACTGGCTGATCAAATAAATGCCAGTAGACGAGTGGGAATCCCAAACAACACAATCTGCATCCCATGTGTGTTTCTCTCCAGTACAGTGTTTGCTCTCCCTTATTTCTGAAGAGGACTTCCCATTTTGAGAAAGCCACAGAACTTTTCATGCAACCTCATCTGAGGCGTGTGTGAAATCTCTAACGCTTATTTACCGTTAGGCTCAAAGGATACATGTGCTATAAAATTTTCTTGAAATTATTTGAGTTGACTTTTTTTTTTTTTTTTATTCCTTTTTCAGAAATTCACTACCTAAAACACCATTTTAAGAGCTTCTCAACTGCTTTTTCATGCCAAGATTGCACCAGAGGGCCCCAATTTGACTTCAATATTTCAAATTCTCTCAGGGGAGCATGCCCCTGCCGACACCCTTCTCTCAATTTCTAGAGAATACCCTGAGTAAAAGATAGCAAATCAGGTTTATTTATGCTCTGTTTGCTAATAGAATTGATCCCATGTTTCAGTTAATTTGGGCATGTGTAAGGAAAGTCTGCACATGATTTATTAGAAGTGTAGGTCTGTCTGTTTTGGTCCCATGCAATAGATAAGAATCCAGAATATCAAATTATGCAATGTGTAGTCCAATGTATATTGTGCCAATATGTCTCTAACACATTTGCTTGACAAAGGACTATTAAATAAATCTCTATACATTTTCTACATAAATCTACATTAATTTTCTTTAGATAAGAGCAAAAATGAACCAAACATTTTATTAATAAGGTACATAATTTGCATAAATTGCAATTTTGTGGACTTGAATAAATGTACATAAATATTTTGAACCATTATATGTACAATAAGCACGCTTCTGAGTAGATTTGTTTGCTGAATTCGTCCATTCCCAGTAACTCAGCAATTCACATGTGTCTTGTTTCTGCCCTGGCTTGATTCAGCTTCTCATCCTGACTCCATTTTATAAAATTAGAATAAAAAAAAAAACTGATCATCAAAAGACTGTGTACTGAAAACCTTTAAAATTCATAACCGTGATACTGTTATGTTCTCAATCATTCAGGATAAACATTTCCGTTCAGCTCCACTGGAGAAGAATGTTCCTGTGCTGCTGGCCTTGCTGGGTATCTGGTACATCAATTTCTTCCAGGCGGAGACTCATGCTATGTTGCCATATGACCAGTACATGCACCGCTTTGCAGCTTACTTCCAGCAGGTCAGTTACATAACCACAACACAAACATAGTTGCTTTTAATCATGCAGAATGCTTTATGGAAAAGGTGGTTTTGTGAGTTTCCTAGAACAGTGTTCATGATGCCATTTTGTGTAAGTATTTTGACGTGTAATTGGGGGCGGGTGTTTTTTTTTTGGGGGGGGTTTACAGGGTGACATGGAGTCTAATGGAAAGTACATTAGCAAGAATGGAACTCGTGTGAACTACCACACAGGCCCCATCGTATGGGGAGAACCAGGGACAAACGGCCAGCATGCTTTCTACCAGCTCATTCACCAAGGTACCTGAGGACTCTGAGTCAAATCATGCACTGTGCATATTCTTACATAGTACACAATGAACATCCAGAACACACGTTACAGTGGGAAAAATCTCATCTCTAGCCATTTTATCCTGTTCTACAGGGTCGCAGGCAAGCTGGAGCCTGGTCCGAGGGTGTATGTTGGTGTGTTTATACTGCTTTACCTCTGTCAGTATCTCTGTCTGTCCGAAACGGCCCTTTTCTCAGCAACCACAAGCCATAGCCACTTGGTACCAAACTTTAGCTTGGGGTTCTTTACCGTTATCGGGTCTGTCCCATATCGACTTCCTGTTTACCGACTGAATGCAGTTACGAAACCTTTTGTGTGGATTTTGACACTATTTCAAGAAGCAAAATGCTATTTCAAAATGACCATCTACCAAGATGCTATTTGAAATCCCTGGGGAAAACACAGCTCTCTAATTGTTTCATGGTTAATTATTTGTTGAAGTCAACCTTCATAATAAGTGTCCTGTTTTTTCAATTGCTTGCATTCAGATGCAAGTGAGCAGTAGCTCACAGTTGTTCTTGTGCATGTTTTTTTTTTTTTTTTAACCCTCAGTATGAGCAAAAAGTCTGCATTTCTAGAAATGGTTTATCGCTTCATTTCTCCATACAAATGTGAGCTGAATCTTTTTTAGTTTTGCAGGTGATCTGCACCAAGGTAAACAGATTTTAGTCCCTGACTGTCACATCTCATCATTGTTCTGTAGTGTTGAGCTAAACATCTTGAATAACAAATAAGTGCACATTAGCAAATATTTAATTACTATACAGAACATATGCAGTAAAACATGATGGTGTCAACAGATTGGTGTTCTCAGATGATTTTCCTATGGCAGCAGGTGCTGAAGGTTTTGCACCAGCAATTTGCCAGTGATTTATATTAAATAAAAAATGCTACACTTTGAAGAAGCTTAAGGTTACATTTAATATTGTGGAATGTCCACAAAACTTCCTGTTCCTTGCTTTTATAATCTGTTATTAGGCTTAGATTATGTGGAGCATCTGCTGTACAAGTCCCTGAGAATAAGTTGCTATAGAAATTAAAGCCGAAAGCGGCGATGATGGGCCCTCGCACCTTCGTGCAGTGGCTCGGCATGCTGTCTATGCTCCCATCAATGTTTTTGTTTGTGTAAGCAAGATACACACAATGTGCCCCTGTCATGCAACATGCAGTAAAA
>JAPEKM010000012.1:47356457-47368782 GCA_027575975.1 Cathorops multiradiatus
GAGAAACAAATATAAACACTCTTTTCTCCCCCATTCTATATCACTGCTCAACCAAAGGGGAACAAAATAGCCCACACACATGTACATTGAATACATACTTCGTTTTAATACTACTCAGGAATATTAAAGTTTTTTTTAATTAATTTATTGGACTGTGCTGCCCTAACAGCTCATGGACCTAGATGACCAGAGTCTATAGGCCATGTTGTGTTTTTATGTGCTTTTAATGTGTATTTATATGTGGATTGTGGAGAAGATTCATGCAAGACAAATTTCTGTGCAAACAGACAAAGTTTTTTTTTTATCTTTATCTTATATAATTTTAGGTCATTTCCCTGAATAAATAAATGATGAAGTATAATATTATTGTTTCATTTGTTTAACTGGGTTCTCTTTACCTATTTTTAAGACTTGTGTGAAAATCCGATCATGTTTTAGGTCATATTTATGCAGAAATATCGAAAATTCTAAAGGGTTCACAAACTTTCAAGCACCACTATAGGTCTTCTGATGTTACCCATAATGGTATGTACAAGGGTGAACACAAGCTTTTCTGTGAGACCATTATTTGGCAGCAGCCAATTGCTGACCACTTTACCCAACTGCTGACCAAGCTGATTATTAAAGAGGACAACACTGATCTTCCATATTTAAGGTGAGACAATATTAATGCCCTGAATTAATTTCACATCACCTGTTGTTCAAATTACACTGTGTTGTACAAATAATAAGTAGGAACAAGTTTTGCTTATGGAGGGAATAGACAATTAAGAGTAATTATTCTTATGCACTTTTCAGTAGAGCAGACACACTGAAGTGATGACTTCATCCAGCTCATCTTCCATAGGCCATCCAGAAAATTGAGTGAGATTGTCTACTGCTCAGAAGTCTCCGCTGGCAGTGTAGTTAATCAAATTGAATTCTCTGACAGCACAAGCTCCTGTGAGTCATCTGAAGCAGAGGATGCAAACTGTACTTTGTGCTCACTACCATCAGATATTTTGATCAAGTGAGAGGAGGCCAGAGCTATCTATGTGATGGGTAAGTGTTGTAATAAACTGCTAATACAGATATTCAAAGACCTCAATGATTTGTTCATTTTTTAAAATTGTCTTGATGTTGTCAGCTTGATTGTGAAGAATGCCATCCAAGTGTGACCCGGCATGGCAGTACCTTGGCCACCTACAGCCGAAGGAATCTATGAAGGAGTTGAGTCCATGTCAGCTTTACAACCTACTTGCATGCTGTGTTGGTGCAACTAATGAACCAGATGTTGCAGCTTTCTCCAAGGTTGAAGATGAAGTCCAGATTAAATTACTCTCCATTTGCTAAAACATTATTTATCTTGCTTCGAGAGGTAAGAAGCAGACAAACAAGTCCCTGTGCCAAGGGTTGGCCGTTCCCCACCTCAGGGGCTCATCGCATCTGCTTGAAATCCTCCAAAAGTTTGATCACTTCTCTTCTTGGGACACTATTCTCACCTATTTGACAAGCCTGGCACTGGTTTGACTGGTAAACTCTGGAGAAATGCCAAAGGATCGCTATTGTTATTTGGGACTGCTACGTCTGAGGTTTTCAAGTGTCATTTTTTGGTGCTGCTCATGTTTGTTAATTATGTACACAGGTATGTGTGTGCTGAAATTAGTTCTGATTTGGATGGATTAGTCTCCAGCTCTGTCCATGATTGGCTGCTGTGCTGGGAGGGCCCTATAAAAGAGGCCAAGATGGCAAACTGGATGAGCTGATATCTCATTCTCCTCTTCTCCCAACCAGCAGCACTGTGTTTTGGATCCTTGGTTATGATCTTTGTTTCTATTAAGTTAGTAGGAGTGTACTGCTATTTTTGTTAACCTTGTTTTCTCATGTTTTATTAGTTAGGGAGGTAAGTCTTTTGTCTTTGTTTGTTTTCTTTGGGTTAGGTAAGTCATACTATTTAAGTTCGGTTGACTTTTTTTTTTTTTTTATTGTTTTGGTCTTGGTCCACCCTGAAGTTATTCCTTTGTTTAGCTCATAAGTTCTTTAACAGTAAAAATAAATATCAATTTACAAATAAGAGCTTATTGTGATATATGGCTGCTTGGAACATGGGGAAGATGGGTACTTTTCATGCTGTGTCTCAGGTTCCCTAGACTGGGCATAACAGAGAGATTGAGAGATTGAGAATAGATTTTGGATAGGAGACCAATGGAGGACATGGAATAACCCACCACACCAACGTATTATGTTGCAAAGGGAAGCTACTGACTGTCAGTTTCAATGTAGACCACTCAAAAAGAAGTGTGTTCATTTATTGAAACTTCCAAATAGTACCATAGGGAGATCAGGAGACAGAGTGAATTATCAGGGAGCTGTATCCTTTTTTGACTGACAACAGTATGAGGTTTGGTTATTCAAGCTCTGAAGAAAGACTTTGCATACATCCTGACTAAACTGAATGGTGATGGGCAAGAAATTCCTGGGTGGACTGGCATTAATATTAGGCTGCTTGGAGAGATGAAGCTTAAGAAGTTGGTAATTCACTACCTTCCTGGAATCAAAGCCTCTCCACCTGCAATGTCTATGGTTAACATAATCATCCAAGAAAGCCTAGCACTTGGTTCCAGGCTGCAACTGGAGCACATAGTATTGGTATTCAATCAAGCCATCTATGCAAAGGTGCAGGAGAGTTGGTGGACAAACGAAGGTGTTAAGAAATGGTTGGTTGTGCACCTTGGGAAATTTCACACCTGTATGTAATTTTTGTCAGTCATCAGCAAAGGATTTGTTGAAGCTGGGTTGAGAGATATTCTGATAGAGTCTGGTGTGGTTGCTAGGGGTTTGTGAATAGTGTTTTAAGTGGGCATCACTACAATCAGAGTGTTTATGCCAACAAGATGGCATTTGAGGCCCTTCAAAGTATGAGCTTTGCCATGTTTATTGAGTCTCTCCCAGAGGAAGCATTTTAAAGGTACAGAAATGTACTTCATATGGATACCATAGTGTGGCAACAAGGGTGTGGTCAAGCATCGGCTGTGAACAGCAAGGAGTCAGGTTGAACCAGCAGTTAACATGTGATGAGGTACACCTGTATCTAATTACTGGCTGTCTAATTGGCATGTGTCTCTGTATGTCTCAAAGTTGGTACACTGGTACTAAAACCTGGGACTTGATGAACAAATGCCACCATGGAGACCAAACCAGTCAGGGAGCTCCTCTAGACCCTCACTGTTGACCTCCAACCAGTAACAAGAAAGAGAACTGTGTCACCCAGTCACATGCATGTGTGTATAATGTGCCTATGTGGTAGTCAAAGTCACTGAAAAGTGTTAAAATTAAAGTGCACCTTGAATTTCAGCACCTGTCTCCAGTTCCTCATTGTCCACTCACAAAGTTGTGACACTGGTGCTGAAATCTGGGATTTGAGGAACAAATGCCACCATGGAGTCAAAACCAGTAAGGGAGCTCCTTCAGACCTTCACCACTGACCTCCAACACCAGCACGAAGAGCTACTTACACTGACCAATGAGCAGGTGCAGCACTTCCAGGTCCTGTGTAAGGCCCCGGCAAAGGATCAGCAGATGATGCAGAGCATGGTCCAGCCAGCAGGTACTCCAGTGGTAACTCTTGCAGCCAGCATCCCTGTTCACCTGGTCAAGATGGGGCCACAGGATGACACTGAAGCCTTCCTCGAGCTGTTCAAGCAAGTCACGGAGGTGAGCTTGTGGCCAAACTCCCTGTGGGCAGCTTGCCTATTGCCACACCTGTTGGAGGAGGCACAGCTTGCAGCTCATCAGCTCCCAGTCACCAGCATGCTGGATTACCCTGGCCTGAAACAGGTTATACTGCAAGTCAGCCATGGCCCAGGAGAATATCAACAGTGATTCAGTGCACTGGCCTACAGTGAAGTTGGTTGCCCTTTTGCATTTGTGCAGCAGCTCCAATATGCTTGCCAACGGTGACTATAGGCAGGCGAGTGCGATGCGAGGGACATCATCAACCATGTGATTCTGGAGCAGTTAATTGCCCAACTGTCAAGAAAGACCTTGACATGGATCCAGTGTCACTACACAGCATCACTGGAGGAGGTGGCCTGGCTTGCAGAGGATGACATTTCTGGGAGAAGGCGCTCCTGCAGCTTTTCTTCCTCTTTCTCACTCACTTTTCCCCCCTTCTCTCTCTCTCCTCATCCATCCCCATGCCAGCCCCAGGGAAATGGTGGCCAATTCCCCTGAAACCCACTCCCCGCACTTGTGTCTGTCCTCATGTTTCTCCTCTCCCTTCTCCTTTGGTGCCTGTGCTGCTGTTAATCCCATCTCCCTCTTCAGGTGGACTCATCCATGCCCAGCAGAACTAGAGTGATCCTGGGCAGGTCTGTTGACATATCGGGAAGGCTGGGACATCCTGGAATCAGCACTTCTCTAAGGAGGTGGGACTACACTGCAAAATAATTATATCTTAGCAAGTGAAAATATCTTGAAAAGTTGAAACAATCTAGCATTTCTTATTAGAAGAAAAGACACCAATTTTGAGATTATTAAATCTAGTTCTAGATTGCAACCAACTTATTCTAAGATGTCTTACCAAGTGTAATTATCTTATTGCACTGGCAGATTATTTCACTTGATTTTAGTCTAAATGTTCTCAAATTTATGTTTTTCCTTATATTAGGATGGCTAGTTTTTGCAGTGTACTGATTGACATTCCTGATGCACCGCAGGCTTCCCCTGATCAAGCAGAGCATACAGAGTCTTTGAGTATTCAAGGGGTATCCACATCAGGCTTTGGTGGATTCTGGTTGTCATCAGATCTCCATGCATGAAAGTCTGATTCAGTATGAGGCACTGGGAAATGCATGATTGGTGAAGATCAAGCATGTGCACGCTAATATTCACAAATATCCGCTAATGTCTGTCACTATACAATTCCAGGGAAAAAAGCATAGTGTGGAGGTAGTGGTTAGTCTGAGCCTCACCCATCCACTTATCTTGGGAACAGATTGACCTGGGCTTAAAATGTTATTAAAACAGTTATTAGTGGGTGGGTCCTGCAGGAGTATGTCACAGGGGAATCCCATCACAACATAGGCTGGGGAGACAGTCTCAGGGCTGTCTGCATCAGCTCCCCATCATGATGACATGGAGAGTGGGGAAGGCTCCACCCTTCCTCTCTGTCTGGGGAATCTGTCAGGGAAAATCCCCTTGGAAGAGACATAAGTCTCTGAAACATGCTTTTGACCAAGTGAGACATGCTTTTGACCAATTGATGGCCAAACCCTCCAGCCTAACATTGAGCTTTCTTTTCTGTATTTTTGCATTAGTAATGATAGGCTGTATAGAGTGACACAGGACACTCAAAGTAAGGAAGAGATGACAGTTATTGGTTGTGAAGACCCATAGGGAACTTTTATTCCATATAGCTCATCATAATCCCATGGCTAGGCACTTTGGTCAGGATAAAACACTAAATCATCTTGTGGTTCATTCCTATTGGCCAGGGATTCATGCCAATGTCCACAGTGGTGTGGCATGGAGGTGTAGTCTCAATTCATTACTATGAATTGAGATCCCCTTCAAAAAATTGGCATAGATCTCATCAGGCCATTTGATCAATCTGTATGTGAGCATTGCTTTCTATTAGTCATAGTGGATGATGTGACAAGGTACCCAGAAATAGCACTTCTTTGCAGCATCTCTGCACATAGTGTTGCGGAGGCACTCTTTCACATTATCTCCCGAGTTTGGATTCTGAAAAAAATTCTGACTGATCAAGGTAATATGTTTATGTCATGCACACTCCATGAATTGTACAAATTATTGCGGATGAAATCAATTTGTATTAGTGTTTATCATCTGCAAACGGATGGTCTGGCCAAATGATTTAACCAAACACTTCAGAACATGATTCATCAGTTCATTCAAGTGGATGATAAAAACTGGGATAGTTGGCTAGCCCCTCTGTTGTTTGCTGTGCGCAAGGTCTCACAAGCATCCATTGGGTTTTCCCCATTTGAATTACTGTATGGGCACAGGCATCTTAGACATCATTAGAGAAAACCGATAGGAGGAGCCTTCTCAAAGCAAAAAAATTAAATTCAGTATGTTCTTGACCTGAGAGCAAAACTCCATGCACTGAGTCACATAACCCAGGAGAATTTGTTACAGGTGCAAGAATGTCAATCTCCCCTGTACAACAGAAGGACATGGCTAAAGGAATTTGCACCAGGAGATAAAGTGCTCCTTTTACTGCCCACCTCAAGCTCAAAATTACTTGCCAAGAGGTAAGGGCCCTTTGAGATTACATGGCAAATTGTGGAAGTTGACTATGAGGTCAAACATCCAGATAGAGGTGACACATATCAAATTTACCACCTCATTCTCCTAAAACCATGGAGTGAGGAGGTCCCTGTGGCTCTGGCAATCATAGTTCCAGAGAGTGTGGAGCCGGGACTGGAGGCAAGTCCAAAAAGAGTGGCCCACTTCACCTTGGTCCCTTGTGGAGACCACCTCTCATTGTCAAAGAGAGCACAGGTTATCAGATTGCAGGAGGAGTTCTGCAATGTATTCTTGCCCCTCCCTGGTTGCACTGACTTCACTGACCAGGGGTGATGGTGCACAGCTGCCTGTATTGGCTCCCTGAGCACAAGAAAAATGTGGTTCATGAATCAAGGCTGTGCTTACGATGGGAGTAATTGAGGAGTCACACAGTGACTGGAGCAGCATGATGGTCTTGGTTCCCAAGACTGATGGATCAGTCCAGTTTTATGTGAACTATAGGAAAGTCAGTGCAGTGTCTAAATTTGATGCATATTCGGTGCCTTGCATTGATGAACTGCTCAATTGGTTAGGCATGGTTCACTTTTATTCAACACTGTATTTAACAAAGGGATATTTGCAGAACTGTTTGATCAACTCAAAAGATATGTTTGCTTAAATCAGGCAGAATAAACTGAGGACTTTCAGAGACAAAAGTCCAAGACAAAAGCAGATTGTGAAAGATGTCATCAAATATAACAAGGCTTTGTTTGCCTGTCTTCTTGTTCTTGGACAAAAGTGAAAGATTGATGTCAGGGAAGGTTTTGAATACTCACTTGGCAGGGTGTCATTCCATCTTGCTAATGCAATAGGTCATTGGCAGAAAGTGACAAGTCCGCTCTCATGCATGCACTTGAGCAGAAGTGTAAGGGCATTTATGTGACAGAATTCCCTGAGGATGCAGCTCTGATGATTGATGTAATGGTTAATCTGCAGGCCATGTGAAATATTCCTGATACCATTGGAGAGCTTTCTGATGCCATACTCATGCAGCTAGTTGGTATTGCAAGAAGGAACAAGATCTCCAGAATAGATTTTGTGTGTGTGTGAGACATATCCATCTTTGAGCATTAAGAATATAGAGAGATCAAGAAGTACTCAAGGTGGTTCACAGGTTGTAAAGATATATGGCAAAGAACAGAAGATGCCATGCCAATGGAAAAAGTTCCTGTCACATGGTAGAAGCAAACAGGCACTTGTTCAATTTCTTTATGAGACCTGGAAATGATGAAAGCTAACATGCTGTGTTGTTCTAGTGATCATGGTGACTCATGGCCCATTTTGCCATTGTTTAACTTGGAAACAAGATGTCTGTGAGGGAGCTGAGTGCAAGCATCTTTTCTGTGACCATGAAGAAGCAGACATCAGACTTCTTCTGCATGCAAAGGATGTTAGCACATCACAATCCAGCATCATAACCTGTAGCCCAGATACAAATGTTGCCATCATTCGCCTTAGCATTCTAGAAAACTTCAGTGGCCGTGTCATCTTCACGACTGGAAAGAAGAATATGAGTAGAAGCACAGATGTCACACAGATGCAAAGCATGTTGGGTGCAAGCTTTTGTAGATGTCTTGGTGGATTGTCACAGGATGTGATTCAACAAGTGCCTTTAATGGGAAAGGAAAGCACAGAGCACTGTAAGTTCTTCAAGATAACCCCCAATTCCAGAATGTTTTCACAAATCTGGAGAATCAGTTTTGCAATGATGATGACATCCTGAACTTACTGGAAGAGTTTGTTTTCCTCTTGTATGGTCATAAAGCCCATGGAATAAATGATGTCCAATACAAGAGTTTTTCTTCTTCTTCAGCAAGGGAACAAAGCTTGCCCCTCTGTAAAGATTCACTGACCCAACATTGCAAGCAGTGTAATTACCAGGCTGCAGTGCAAAAGAGGGCTTTACAGCAGCAGATACTCACACCATCACTCACTGGATATGGTTGGAAAGTGGACCACTGAATGGACTACCTGACCACTGGCTCTAGAAACTCTTGTGCAGTGTGTGAGCTGCAGCTACAGGGCAGGGAAATGTGCACAAGGTCAATGGTCTTTCCTAAATGCTAGTGTGCCATGCACATACCAATGCAAATGTGTGAACTGTGAGAATTCCCATGCAGATGAAGATGACATAATGAGTGATGAACATTATTCAGAAGACCTGTCTGATGGTGATGAAACAATGTTAAGCAGGTACTGTACATGTACCTGTACATCTAGAGGACACAATTGGATGGAAGGCTTGTTCAGTGTTAGGATGTTCTTGTAAGAAAGATTTGAATAGGAAAATCAGTATATCTTGTACAGTCTCTTGATATGAGTGGACAACATTGTTTCAGTGGACTTTAAAGAGACATTATTTCCAAAAATACAAGTATATTTTAAATTACTACAAAACCTGGGTTGTAACTTGTGCATCATTCCTGAAACCTGGCATAAGCTGAAATTCACTTTAAATTTTGAGAAAATAAGTTTTTTTTTTCAAAAGCTAACTGTTCTGTAACTCTATTTTAATGATTTTGATTGCTACTTTGTTATTTTCCTCTGTTATGTATAATTTCAATAAATTTTGAAGGGTCTTGGAGGATTTGTAATGCTATGTGAAATGAAGCACATCATCAAATTGCACACAATTTAAATGTTGACTAATTTGCACATTTGACTGAATATTTTTTGGAGAACTTTTGGTATAGTGTTTGAAATATAGATAAAAAGCCATATATGCAATCCAAAACTAGATCCACGGGGATTGCAATTAAATTCATTTTCTGTGCACTTGTTGAATTACACCATATTGCCTATGTATAAAGATGAAGGAAAGTGTGCACAACTTTATTTGTTTTTTATTTAGCCTTTATTTAATCCAAGAAGGTCCCATTGAGATACAATATCTCTTCTGCCAGGGAGTCCTGGCCAAGATAGGTGGCAAATAAAAGTTACAGTAAATACAAAGACCATAACAAAAGATGTACACTACAATAAAACATTCAGTTAAAAGAAAACAAAGAATAAAAAAGACAGAGGAGGGTACAGTTCAGATGTGTTAAGAAACCAGAGAAGCTAGGTTAGAAACAATGGCATTGTTCTGTAATAGTTGTTTTTAAAAGGTTTTTAAATACACTGAGAGAGGGTAATAACTCAAGATTTAGTATGTTCTGAAGTTCATTCCAGGCATATGATACAAATGAGCAAAGGCAGTTTTGCTCAACACTGTTCGTGTTGTTGGGATGATCAAGATTATTTTATTTGATAACCTTGTGCTATAGGCACTGGTTTGATGTGATAACAGATAACTGATATAGAGTGGTAATTTACCAATCAATGCTTTAACTATGAAAATCAGAACATGACTTTTCCTTCTGAGTGACACTGATGTCCATTGAACCATTTCATACAGTTTACAGTGGTGTGTTCTTGCTTTTGCGTTTGTCACAAAACATAAAGCAGCATGATGCACTACATCCAACTTTTTCAAAAAAGAAATAGGAACATGCTTATCACCATAATCTAAAATTGGTAGAAAGGTAATTTGAACCAATCTCAAACAAAACAACAAAAGGGAAACATTTTTTCAGACGAAAATAGAAACTTAACTTTGGTCTGAGCTTTTTTACGAGGTTATCAGTATGAATTCCAAAGTTCAGCTTTCCATCAAGCCACACCCCTAAATATTTATAAGAATTTACCCTCTCTAGATGAGTAGTGTTGAAATTGTAAAATTAGTAAGTGATGAGCAAGAATGTGTGAAAATCATGAATTTTGTCTTTTTGGGATTTAGTACCAGTCTCAAATTAACCAGGGAACTTTGTAGCAGGCTAAAGGCAGACTGCAATGCATCTATCACTGTCTGTAATGATGATGCCGTGGTGTAGACAATTGTATCATCAGCATAGAGGTGTACCTTTGCTGGGTCTAGACCTACACCAAGGTTATTTATATAGATAGTGAATAAGACAGGGCCCTGCAATAACCTGGTGACTTGTCCAGGGTGCACCCTGCCTCTTGCCCATAGTCAGCTGGGATAGGCTCCAGCTTGCCTGTGACCCTGTAGAACAGAATAAGCAGCTACAGATGGTGGATAGATGGATGGATTGATCCCTGTGGCACACCTGTCTTCACTTACAGTGGTGCAGAATCATAATTATCTACAGATACACATTGAGTTCTCCCAGACAAATAATTTAAAAACCAATTTAGTGTAGTATCACTAAAACCAATACACTGCAGGTGTTGTAACAGAAGGCCATAGTCAACAGAGTATTATCTAAAGCAGTAATGATGTAATTTATGACAGATGTAACAGCTGTTATTGTGCTGTGGCCTTGCCTAAATCCTGATTGTGTGGGAGTTAAAATATCATTATCTGATAAGTAATGTTTAGTCTGTTAATTTATGAGGAATTAAAATACTTTAGCTGTTACTGACAGTCTAGAAATGG
The DNA here is from genome assembly GCA_027575975.1 of Cathorops multiradiatus. Classification (NCBI taxonomy): domain Eukaryota; kingdom Metazoa; phylum Chordata; class Actinopteri; order Siluriformes; family Ariidae; genus Cathorops; species Cathorops multiradiatus. The sequence continues at coordinate 47,367,187 of JAPEKM010000012.1, forward strand.
GTTGAAATTTTCTGGAATGGAAGGACCGCCCCCTTTCAGCTATGGGAGAACCATTGCTGACTTCCAGGAGCTAGGATTTGCCCACTGGAGAGGCTAAGTTTAAAAATAGAAGCAAAAGGGTCAGCAATCAAACTTGCCACTGTATTCAGCAAAAAGGGGTCAATCTGATCTGGACCAGTGGATTTTTTTTTATTTATTTAATTTCATTAGGGCATTCAAAACTTGGGAAGGAGTAACAGTGGAGAAATTAAAGCAGTTTGAGCAACTTGATATTAGAGATGTTATCGGGCTATCAGAAACTGGAAGATGAGATGTGATCAAGCCTGCTGGCTTGATGAAATGATCATTCAATATGTTGGCTATATTGTCTTTACCTTTAATCTCACATTGATGTGTTTAACAAGTCAGGGAGAGCTGATGTTATCATAGTCCCCTCTCTTGATTTCACTAACTTCCAAAATTTACTGGGGTCGTTTAGATTTTGATTGATCAGATTAAGGTAATGGTCACTTTTAGCGGCTTTAACTTAGTACATTTGTTTCATAATGCCCTGTAATTACTCCAAGACCTAGGATCATTGTTTTGCTTTGGCATGGACTCTGTCTGATAAGAGTTGCAATGGTTTCATTAAACCATGGGTTGCTCTTATCACTGACTCTATATCTTCTCAGAGGGGCTTACTTATTAATAAAATGACTAAAAGTGGTTTTAAAAAAGTCCCAGGCTAGTTCAATATCCATCATTTCACAGATGAGGTATAAATCACTGTAATAAATATCATGTAAAAAGGCCTGCTCATTAAACTGCTTGTAATTTCTTTTAAAAATAAATTGAGGCTTGGATTTCACAGGTTTACATTTTCTCACACATGCAACAGCACAATGATCACTAACATCATTCCAGAAAACACCTGAGACAGTATTTAAATGGAGAGTAATAATAATAATAATAAATGTTACATTTATATTGCACCTTTCTCAAACTCGTGTGTTCACTGCTTCAGATGGGTTAAATGCAGGGGATGAATTGCACTATGCTTGAAGTGTGCATGTGACAAATAAAGGTTTCTTCTTCTTCTTCTTTTGTTGTTGTTGTAATGTAATTTGGCTACGTCAATTGTTTCTTGTTAATAGTGCAAGTTAAGTTGTAATAAGAATTAGAAAACTTTTAAAACAAGGACACAGAAGTTAAAAACAAACAAAACAAACACAGGTAGAACATATACAAGCTAAAAGGAATAGAGTTACTTGTTCCCATTACCCATGTAAAAAGCACTTTAGTGTCACTGGTTCTGATGTTGCTGTCCTGATATATGGCAAAAAAAATCACTTGCAACAATTGACTGGTAAAGGATGTGCAACATCTTGCTGCACACATTAAAGGATCTTAGCTTCCTCAAGAAGTAGAGTCTGCTCTGTCCCTTCCTGTAGACCAGGGGTCACCAACCTTTTTTGAACTGAGGGCTACTTCTTGGGTACCGATTAATGTGAAGGGCTACCAATTTGATACACACTTCTGGCATAACAAATTTGCTCGGTTTACCTTTAATTGTATGTTATTATTAATAGTAAAACTAATTAGTTATATTCACCTGTT